>KK076534.1:0-51565 GCA_000587855.1 Mucor irregularis B50
TTCCTTGCCACGCCACTGCTTAAATCTAGCCAAACTTTTGGTAGTCTAGTTAAATGTGCAAACCTTTTCAATTTGATCCGCATTGGAAGGCAGTCTGTTCGTAAAGGCGCACGCTTCTCTTGGTTTATTAATTGTAGGGTCCTAGATTTTTGTAGTTGGTAGACTCCTTTGGGAGCTGGGTAGTTCTGTTATGATTTCAAACGCTGCTATATTCGTATAGTTAGGAGGGCCTCTCTATAATCTTCCCGGTCTTTGAGATTATAGAGTTTTCGTACAGGATGCTTGATCCAGCTTTATGACGGCTGTATGGTTGGAACTCCCTTTTTTTTATCACTGCACCCTTTCTCAAGAAAGTTTGATAAGAGTATGGATCACTCTGACCTCCATGTTTTTCTTTGAATTGCTTTGGGAAACATTTAGCGGCGGCATTAGCTAAGCGAGAATATCGAGTCCCCTCTTCTTTGGGCCGTGATAGATTTATCCATTCATTGTGCTTTCATTGACCTTGCACTCGTAGAGTGTAGGTTGGCACTGTTTAGGGTATTTCTTAGCCTGACTAAGAAGCTGGCCGTTGTAATCGTGGGTTTATATTCCGTCAGTGGAAACTCTGACTTGCCTCTACTTATGTCTAAGCTCTAGTCTTTGAAGTTGCTCTTAGAAACTGTGAGGGTTGACATTTGACGCTCTGCATTCTTTCTTTTATTTTGAAGACAACGAAGGTTTGTATTATATATTGCTCATTTGGTTATTTTCTCTGTGGCGGCAATTGCTACGCGGGTACTAGCTGGTCGTATAAGGGCTAGTGACATGCTTTGATAGTATGGAGTCAGCTGGGCCCGGCTCTCTCGTAACACCCCCTCGCCTCTGCTTTTGTTTAGTCTGGATGTTTTTAACCATTCCCTCATAATCCTCTTGGAGATAAGAGGTGAGGATGACAATATATTGATGCACGCTCTCTTTGCTCTTCTCCCATTTTAGTTCTTGGACAGGTTGTAGTATAGTTTACACTGCATGATTTCTCTTGCCTCCAATCGTTCTTCACGGCGACAAATTGCTAAGCAAGATATTGTAACAAGAAGCCAGGTGCTAATTGGATTTGGATCACTCCTCTTTAAGTCTGGTCGATGGTTACCTTTTCCCTTGCCTCTACAGTTGTCAAAGTCAGGACTTTTGGACTTCTTGAAGATCTGGAGGGTTTGATGATTTGGTTATTCAATGTGCCTATTTTTTGCGCATGTTGTGTGCCCCACGGTAACGTTTACTCAAAGGTCACGATCTCCTTTTGGTGTCTCTATGAATGCTGAGTGATGACTGTTGGCGCTTGTCCCACAGTGGAAGTATTGACATTTGAAAGATAGAGGACTTGTTGTATGACTTGTCCATGGGATTATCCTGGGATTTTCAATGACTGTATAGTCCTTTGTCTTTTTTGGGCGACGTTGAGTATGAGGTTTGTGGTATAATCGCAAAAAACACGGTCAAGGAGGTGTCTCAATATGCTATTCTTACCCGGAAGTCTAGTCGTTGGGTCAGTCAAGCCTGCCGAAGGATCTCCATGTAGCGGTGACTAGTTCACTCAATTCTGTTCCCCTTTTCGGAACCTAATCAATCTGTGTCCACGTCGCGGTTCTGGTAATTTTCTTTTGCACTCCAAAAGAAAAGCAAGAGGATTGATAATTAGATTATAATTCTATATTTTTGAATAAAAAATTCTTTGAAAAGTGAATCTGTCCTGTGAAGATAATTGTGCAATCTTTACTGTTAAAGTATTGTATATAAGTCCTAAAAGCAAAATGCCTAGAATAAATATCAATGTATCAAGAATTAACTCCAAGAGTTGCACCTTTTTCAAATGACAACCATGACCAAGGATCGGACTGTCTGTACATAGCCAAAAACAAATTAAAAACAGGTTCTAGTACCACATAGTAGATGTTGAAGTAAAAAACATCACCGCATTACATACATATGTATTTTAAAAAAAAAAGAGCTATGAGTTAACTATGTACAGACAGAAGGGAGGATGGAACTGCTTTTTACCTGCCAGTTGTAGATATGATAACGATAAACAAGCTTTAAAGTCTTTACTCATTTTCTCGAGATATGGTCACAATTTCACATCAATCACAGTCTTGCATTGTCTATGATGGATCAGAGCTTTTAGTTCCTGTATTCAAATGCCGTTTTTAATTCGGGGTGATACAAGCTCAGTCGACGTCATGAATTGCGTTTGAGAGGGACGCGCAACGCGAAATGAAAGGCATAATAAATCTTTTTTCAGCAACTTTGTAAGTACTTTTCATTTTTTTCTTAAACACGGTTATATACAAACAGAATGGCCAGAAGATACGATTCCAGAACAACCATCTTTTCACCCGAAGGTAACAATAAATGACTTTGTATTCCTGCCTGTGATGCTAACTTGAGTGACGTATAATAATAGGTCGTTTATACCAAGTTGAATATGCTATGGAGGCTATTTCTCTTGCCGGTATTGCTCTTGGTAGTGTGTACGTGGACGGTATTGTCATTGCAGCTGAAAAGAAAGTGACCTCTAAACTCTTGGAAAACGATGCCTCTTCTGAGAAAATTTACAAATTAAACGAGTAAGAGTGAACACGTCAGAGAATGAGGAAACTACGAACAAACTGACACATGTCTTTCTCTGATACAAGCTCAGTCGACGTCATGAATTGCGTTTGAGAGGGACGCGCAACGCGAAATGAAAGGCATAATAATCTTTTTTCAGCAACTTTGTAAGTACTTTTCATTTTTTTCTAAACACGGTTATATACAAACAGAATGGCCAGAAGATACGATTCCAGAACAACCATCTTTTCACCCGAAGGTAACAATAAATGACTTTGTATTCCTGCCTGTGATGCTAACTTGAGTGACGTATAATAATAGGTCGTTTATACCAAGTTGAATATGCTATGGAGGCTATTTCTCTTGCCGGTATTGCTCTTGGTATTCTTTCCAAGGACGGTATTGTCATTGCAGCTGAAAAGAAAGTGACCTCTAAACTCTTGGAAAACGATGCCTCTTCTGAGAAAATTTACAAATTAAACGAGTAAGAGTGAACACGTCAGAGAATGAGGAAACTACGAACAAACTGACACATGTCTTTCTCGCTTATAGTAACATTATTTGTGGTGTTGCTGGTATTACAGCTGATGCCAACATTTTGATTAATTGGACTCGAGCCAGTGCACAACGTTACTTGTTTGCTTATAATGAAGAAATCCCGGTCGAACAATTAGTTCAAAATTTATGTGACTTAAAGCAAGGTTATACTCAATATGGTGGTTTGCGTCCTTTTGGTGTTTCATTTATTTTTGCTGGTTATGACGAACACCATGGCTTCCAATTGTATCATTCTGATCCCTCTGGAAACTATGGTGGCTGGAAGGCTACATGTATTGGAGCCAACAACGCCACAGCACAAAGTATTTTGAAGCAAGACCATAAAGACGACATGACACTGGAAGAAGCAAAGGCATTAGCCATTAAAGTCTTGAGCAAGACTATGGATAGTACAACATTAACAAGTGAAAAGTGTAAGTAGTGGGGATTCTTATGGGACTGGAGAAGAAGGGATCATGCTAATATTTGGGTGCCTGTGATTTTATATATAGTGGAATTTGCTACAATTCAACTTGTGAACGACAAGGTCAAATATGATTTATACAAGCCTGAACAAATTGATGCTTTGTTGAAGGAACAAAACGTTGGTGCTGCTGCTACTGCTACTTCTACTGAAACAGCAACAGCTTAATAGAGCTTGACAATTTAAAGTATCTCTCTCCTTGTTTCAAAATAAAGTAAAAAAAAAAACGTGCATATATATATATATAAAAAGAGTTTATTTATGCAGTGGGGTAAAGATACCATGCAGCCAAGGCACACAGGGGATATGTAAGGATAGAAGATAAAAAGTTTACTTGGTGGTTATCTAAAATGGGTGAGCCGCTAATCACTTTGATATTTTCACCAACGACTCTCTCGGGCACAATAATTTTACGCTCTTCAGAATAAAGACTTTCTTGCACAGTAGCACCCAATACAGAGTCAATCTATATTCTCAAGTTTTAGTAAACTATTCATATTTTTTTTTACTTTTAAAAGCAATCTTACCATAGAACCACCCACACCAGCGAGTTCACCCAATAAAAGAATTTCCCAAGCAAAGCCATGGCAAGGTTGTTCAAGGGCTAATGTGATTGCACCAGTTAAACCTACAAAGGCTCCGCCAGCTAATGAAGCAGCTAAACCAAGACCTGATACACCTCCATTTGTACCTGGTGGGACCTTCTTCATTCTTGTAATTAAAATAGGCCAGTCCTTGTTCAAAATACCCAATTCACTTGCCCACTAAGATGATAAATTGAGCTTAGTCAAAGTGTCTCAGTATAGTATAACATGATCTACTTACGGTGTCACCAGCGCAGCAACCATAGTGTCTACACGTATGTGAAAAAACAAGAATTAGTCATACCCCAAAGAAGAAGTAATTCCATAGTACTCCTCTTACCCAATATAAGCCCATAAAAGAATAGTACTCCAACGCGCCTGGTTAAAGCAAGTATAGTTTTGTGTTTCGCAATACATTTGAAATAAAGTGACAGCAATGCCACCAGCTAAACCATTGCAAAGAACTTGTACATAATTACGTTCACTGGACAACTCATACTCTGCTTCCAAGATCCTTTTTCTGTTTGCTTTGAATTTTGTCAATTTCGAACTGGAAAGAAAGAAGGCTAGTAGTACTACCGTAAAAACATAAAGTGAAGAAGAAAAGGTGACAAGACCAAGCAGAAAGGCAGCTGCCGCACCGTCCCAAGTTAAAGACTTTTTACGTCGAGAATGAACAACGATCAAACAAGATAAAATGAATGCAAATGTAAAGTGAGGCATATTCTTATTATACAACTTTAAAAGTAAAAGGAAGAAAAAAAAAAATAGTTAATGCAATACAGATTATGTATGAGAGGGACGCGTTTTTTCTTGGAAAACAAAAAAAAAAACATCGTGGTGATACAGTGATCTCTCTGTTCTGCAAAGCCGCCTTGTACACAGTTTGCTCAACACGTGTTTTTTGATCTGGGCCATACTAGGTGTGGTCAAAGTGTCAACCGATTGTGACACACCAATTCTTCCATATAAAGTAGTACTTGCAATGGTCACTTCTAACTTAAGAAGGACTCCATCATAGCGAGATATGAAATAATGTCATAATGAAATACAACGACACACTAACCTTTCTATGAAGTTAAATATACCTATATGATTCTATAAATGGCCGTTTAATTCATAAAATGGCTTTTTCTTACGTTTATGTACATAGAGCATTGACAAGTAGTTGATTAATACGTAAAAATAATGTATGTACGTAGCGAAAAGTGGAGTACGAGCGTTACTATGTAATATCTGCCTACATATAGCTGGCCTCTTTTTCTACTTATTATCAATTAAAGTTGGCTGGATCACATGGAAACGCAACATTGAAAAACTGTACTATTTGCTTGTGAATTGGTAGCTACATAGAGACAAACGTTAGCGTAACGAATTGACATGTTTTACTGTGCACTTATGGGAAGAATGTCAGTGATAATCTCATGTATACAATATGATTTTTCCCGATCAGGATCGTATGTAGTATCCAAGTATACGTACGAATCATGATACATCACCGTGGATTATATACCGTCAAAGAAATCCCACGAAGCTGAAATCATTTGCTTTTAGTAAGAGATTTCTCTTTTTTCGTAGGCTTTGCTGTTATGTATTAGCGTTGTATGGGGAATATGTTTGTCTACTGTTGCGACCTGCGATTTTCCCTCATATATATGCTATGTTTAACACGCTTATCTCCCCTTAACTGGTGCCTACGTACATATCATCCAATCAATCAATCAATCAATCATACATAGATGACCGTGTGAACACAGTTGTTTGACTACTTAAAATAATTGAAGTAAGAAGGTTAAAGAGATCGTTAAGCAGCGTAAGTATCCTCTCGAGGTATGTATTCATTACTCTATCAACCTGGACAGCATTTTTATTAGAATCATCACAGCTATTTAACTTGATAAAGTCGGGTTTCTTATCACCAGGCTTGACGTGAACCAAAGAACAATGAGTATCGAGTAATAAAGTCTTTTTTTTTTCTCTTAAAAAGAGATTCAATACAATAGTAATACATGTAAAAATGTACACGTCCACTTCAAAAGTATAAGGAATAACAACAAAGAACAATGACTTGTTTTGGCGGAACAAGACAAAAAATTTAAATTGACTCTTAACCTGGACTTTTCTACCCAGAAACAAAAGTATTTTTTTATCTATGCTATGTTTCAATGTAGATATCATACTTGAACCGATAATACTTATTCCACCTTATACCGTACGATGTTTATGGGTTGTCAAGTTCACACTAGTAAATAAATTGCAAAATATAATTGGTGCGGAAGTAGAATAAGCAAAGGAAAAAAAAAACTTGGTTTACGTGACGCCGCCATCCCTTTTTTTTTTCTTTGCTGTCTCACATATCAAAAATATAAAAAATCGCGTTTGTAAAGCCTATCTTTTATTAAATGACTTCCACCGAGAAAGCCCTAACAAGTAACAATTTAAAGACTGTCGATAGTGTTGTGAAAAATATGGCTGTTGGAAACAAGGAAACAGAGCAAAAGGTTGCTTTTGTTGCAACTGTGGTTGACCAAAAGACGACTGTAATTGAAGAGCAAATTGAATCCAAAGTTGGAGTGCCATCGCTAATTGACGAGGACGAGGAAGAAAAATATTTCGAAGACGAAGACGAGGAGTTTTGTGCGGAAATAGAGAATTTTGTTGCTTCTCAAAACGAGTTGGACGAACGCGCTCAAGCTGTCAAAATGGCCGAGTCTACAGTAGAGGCTGATAAAGAAGCTGATACGCCAAAAGTAGTTAATGTCAAGGAGCAAGTAATTGATTTTGATGAAGAAATCGATATTAAGAAACCCCTTGATCAAGAAGAAATTACTGAAGAAAGAGAGAAAGAAAAAGATGAAAATGTTGATAAGGAAAAGAAGAGTGATAAAAGTAAGGAGGAGGAGGTGGTGAAGAATTTAGCTGATTCCCTCGCTGCTACCAACACCACCCCCAACACGGATGCTACTACTGCAGCTGCTGACGCTGCTGAAGTTGCTGACGCTGCTGAAGTTGCTGACGCTGCTGAAGTTGCCGATGCTGATGCTAATGCTGATGCTGGTGCTGGTACTGAGACCGAAGCCAATGATGATATGCACGAAGATGTAAGCCCTACATTGGTCACTGCTGTTAAAGAGTCCCCCTCTGCCACTCCCTCTCCATTATCTCCACAACCCAAAAAGAGAAGTCGACAGTCAAATAAAAGCTCTGACAAGGAAACACCTTCAGAAAAGCAAAAAAAGTCTGCTAAAAACTCTCAAAAGAAGAAAGAGCCTGCTAAAACAGAACCCACCGATGCTGAAATTGGTGATGAAGAGGAAGAGGAAGAAGAAGAATACGAGATTGAAAAGATCGTGGGTCACAGACTGTATAAGGTAAGACTAAAATTTGGATTTGTTCATCTGTAGCAGCTCATCAATCTTGAATTCTCTATTGCAGGGTAAAGTTGTAAAATATGAAATCAAGTGGAAAGGATATGATGAGAAGGATAATACGATGGAAGCAGCAAACAGAATGCATGAGTAAAGTATTAAAAATAATTTTATTAAGGAGACCCGTTTAAAGGGGAAGTAAATAGGGATTAACACGCTTTTTTATTCAACAGTGATGTATATGAGTTATGCCGTGTTTATTGGGATACTCATCCAGAAATAACAAGACCCAGTAACGCTCCCCCACCCGCTGAGGATAATAATGACGGTGGTGATAGCAGTAACGAGGACGAGGGAGAAAATTCAACTCAACCTAATATGAAATCAATCAAGAGAGAGGAAGAGGATGAAGTCGATCTTAAGCGTGCTCATGATAGTGACGAAGAGATGGAAGAAGAGGCTGAAGAGGAGCAAGAGGAACAGGAAGAGGAAGAAGAGGTGGAAGTGGAGGAAACAGTGGAGGAGAAACAAGAACCACCAAGGAAAAAGGCAAAGTTTGATTATACTCACGTCCCTCCGTACATGATTGAAAAAGGATTTGCATTCAGCAAGTCATTTCCTCAAGCAAATACAAACTGGACCACAGCAATGAAAAAATTCCATGCCATTCAATTATCACCTATTGACAAGAATATTAAATTAGCGTTTATTGAATGGTAAGTTTCTTTATCAACTATTATTTGGGAGATGTCTTTTTTATATTAAAACTTTATTAGGAAAAATGGCCAAAGAACAATTCATCATTTGAAAGAATGTCACCAAAAGTGTCCTTCTGCTGTAAGTTATGATCTACCATGCATTTATACGTTTTACTAACCATAATTTATAGTTAATCCAATATTACGAAGAGAGGTTACGATTCGTATGAAAACCTAAAAAAAATAAAAACTCCTCTTTTTTATAAATATTTTATATTTTCCTGCCCTTCTTTTTTTTTATTTCCCTTTCTTTCACTTTTTTTCTTTTATCTTTCTTTCTTCCTTCTTCTTCTCTCTTTCCTATCATTATAAGGAAAAGAACTTTTTTTTTTTACGCTCATACATCACCACTGAAAAAGTAAAAAGAGTTAAATAAAAACCATTCATTCATTATAAAAATGTTCACCATATCTAGAGTCGTAAGCTTGAAATCATAAATGCGTTACAATATGGAAAGACTTATATTGATTATTATAACTATTTTTTGTAATGACTAGTTTGGTGACTCAAAATGGACCCGTGCGATATTTTTAACTATACTATTGCAAGCACTTTTAGCTATTGTTTTTGAAGCTATTATATTTCAGGCACACGCTAACGAAATCAATATTATTAATCAAGAACGACTGAACCAAAAAGCATTTGGACAGACTTTGATTGTAGCCTATGCAAATGCACGCTCGTTATTAGTTTATTTTGTGCTCTTTATGATTGCGCAGATCTTTACAGTCATACTTGTACTTGACGCTGTACGTATACATATCAAAAAATGAGCGAAGAGAAATGTTTGTGGAACTCACACATTACATGCACAGATCTTCCAGAAGAATACGATTCAACTAATAGCACTTGTCGCTTTCGAATTGGGTATGAGTGCATACACTGTGATCCAATACCACCAGTCCGCAACACTGTTCTCAAACACCGATGATGCCAGTGTAGTGCTTGTGTTGGCATTTCTTGGAGACGCTTATCATGCTTCACGATGGGCGGAAATAACCCAAATTTGTGTGATGCTTGTTTCTTCGATTTTATTCATATTTCTGGCCTATAAATTGTATTTGGAATTTGGTTGGCAGATCTATAAAAAGATTGGTGCAGATCTAGCTATGAGAGGTAATACAACAACAGAGAATGAATTTTTTTCAGCAGTAATTAATAGGTAAAAATTCCAATAGATCGCTACAAAATGTACCAAATCTTTATGATGCTCCTTAAGTTTGATTTCTTTTTCTTCTTGGGCTTCTCTATTCAATATTTGGTATTATTGATTGTTGCCTGGTTGCCCGAAGCAGACGGAGAGGAAGCCAAATCTAGTATTGTCAAGGAATTAATTACACACATAGTACTTAGTTGTTTAGTATCAATTGCTATGTTGGCTTCCGCTTATTGGGGAGTAAGTTGGTCTAATATGTAGGCTCATTGTTCTGACTATTTAACCCATTGTCTATATCTTATATTATAGTTGCGTCGGGAACGCAAATTGCACATGTACCTTTTTATTGGATTATCTACAGCAAGTATGGCTTATTTTATTTACATGTTGGTAACGATCTCCAAGAATCCAGAACGGTTCATCGGGTCGAAAGTATTTTTGACCTTCTTTTGTAAGTACACATATTCTATTTTGAGAATTGTTCATCCCTAACTGACAGTGTGTTTATAGTGTGTGTTGCAATGGTTCTTGTTTTGGTAATTGATTAATTTAAGAGAGAGTTGGAAACGTTAACTGAACCCGTAATTATTGTTTATTAGGCGTCAGTACCAGCAGCAGTGATATGCACCAAGAACTTTAATCATGGCTTAATTAACCACAGTACGTTACACGTATTCAGCATGTACATCAGAAAACTAACAATATTAATTTTTTTCAACTCTTCAGTATCGCATGCCACAGCAGGGTCCTCACATCAAATGCAACCTACAAATGGATCCGAAAAAACTCACGTTGGTCCAGAACGATGGTCGATTGAATAAATACGTAATGATAGGGGATCCTTTTTTTTTTTTAGTTCACCACATACTCCTAATGGAAAATCTTATCTTTACACATTCACTCATACGCACATTATAACCTTTCTCTCTCTCTCTCTCTGTTTTTTATTATATCCCTTCTTTCTATTGTATAATCACTGTATATTTTCACGCATTTTTTAAAGCTTGTATCATTTCACATCCATAATAAAACTTTTTTTTTCTCCCTCATAAAATATGCGTAAATCAAAAGATTGGATAGGTATATAAAAGTGCATGCGCATTACATTTATTATAGTCTTTTTCCTGCCACAGAGCAAAAGAATACCATGAATAAAAAGGAAATAAAAAGAATGATTCCAACGACAGTATATGATCTTTTCCTTAGAATTTGCTTGACACGTGGATGAACAATGGAGTTAAATTGAAACGGTACAGTTTCGCTTAGGTTAAACACCAGAACCCAAATAGGGTCAATACCAGTGACAGAAGTCACCACCAAAAATACACCTGAAACAATAGGAAGTATACCCTATAATGCAAAGTGATGAATATCACTCTAAATCACTGATCATTTCAAATAAACTGCCACTTACCCATAGTCTCTTTTGCCAGGGATGAATATCTAGAAAGATCAAGGAGAATTCTAATGAAAAACCAACGAGTAAAAGAATGAGACCTATTGCTAATCGACCAATCTGCTGAGGTAAAGTCAAGTTCATAAACACTTTGTAACGTAGAAATAGAGGGAAAGTAGATTCTAGTAGTTGATGTACATAATTTTTGGCTTGTAAAAAGACGATTGGATTCTCTGGTGGTGGTGGAGGTGGTGGTGGGGGGAGGTGTTGTTTTTCGTCACTGTGTGTTGTACTGAATTGATTTGATATGGTTTCCCTGATGTGAGTAGGTAAGATAGTTAATTCTTTCTCAGCATTGGGCACAATATATCTCAGATAAATGCGTTCCATTAATTCAACCATTTCAAGTTGAGTAGGTGGTGGTCTCTTTGTTGAAGTTGCATTAGAAGCAACAGTGGTTGCATTTGAATACATGGTAGTTGCAATAGAAGCTCTAGGGTGCAATAATAGCATATGTGTAAGGACATCTGATGTTCGGTGATGAACTGATAAAGGTGAAGAGGGCATGATACCAGATGATTTTCGAGTTGTTTTAGATACGTTACTGGCTTTGCGCAAGTATTTAATGTATCTTTTGTATAATATATCTGCTTGTGCTACGTCCAACCAAAAATCAAGTAGTGTCTCTAATTCAAGCCGATCTCTTAATATGATATAATAGTTGTACAGACACACAGGTGGTTCACTATGTCGATGAAGAACATCATCCAAAGAAGGTAAATAATCTAGTACGGAAGGTATGCGGTCTCCATGAGCAGCGACTCTTGATAATGGATGAACAGAGTCTATTGGAGCTGCCATGTTGATTTACAGAGAAAGAAAAAGAAGTAGGGGAAGAGTTTAGAGAAAAAAGAAAAAAGAAAATAAGGCACCTAACATAAAAAAAGGAGAATGTATGATTTCTACATCAATTGTACTTGCTGACAACAATTTATCAGCTACGTATAGAAGCGAGGGATTGATATTAAAAAAATCTGCTTCTGCAAGGAGTGGATCCTCCTTTTTTTATGTGTACGTACCACTTTGAGGCATAATAATACTTTATGCCAGACATTTTTCTTTCTAATCTAGGAAATACATTGTATTTCTTGAATACTTTTACAAATGTATGACTTGCATTAGATTAAAGAAGAAGCCAATGTAACACCCGCTTTTACATAGCGAAAGATTTTTTGATTCTCGTAGTGTAAAGACTTTCTTTATACATATCATGCAAGTAATCTATAAGAATACATCTTCAAGACTTGCTACTACGAATATGCTATTATTAATGATGTAGTTGTTAAAGAAAGCAAAATGACACAAACTTAATGCTCTGCGCTTATTTGCTTATATAATTCTGAAAAGTATAAAGTAACTTTAAGCTTAAAAAAAAACGTAAAACTGTATTCAGGCACCAAAGTTACACAGAAAAAGACTCGGGCATTGAATTAATACATCATCCCAACCAAAGGGATTCCTCTTTTCTTTCTTTACACCTTAATTATGTACCTTTAATGAGCAAAAATTACGATACCTTTAATAATAATAATACGCTTACAGAGACTCCCACAAATACATATTACCCAACAGCAACTCCTCCAGATCCTTTGCAGCGCTATGGGTCTGGTCACTTGGATCAAGACATCTTTGGCATTTCAGTGTCTCGATTAACGAATAAACAACAAATGGGTAAGTACTCGTAGAGTTATTTTCTTAAAATGAACTACTTTTGAAAGTAAATAGCTTTTGTTAGAAAGATAATCTTGATTACGTTATGTCAGTTATGTACATTGACCATCATGATTCACTTTATTGTTAGAGTGTGTCCTTTATTTCAGTGGCTTAAGGATAGGTGAGTGACCTTAATAATAAGTAAGCAAGTATTTGGTCAAACTCAATTTATTTCTATGTAGTACATGGAGTTGGTGGATACCTTTAATACCTACTTTTATTATTGCACTTGTTGTGATATGGCAGCTTTATTCACAATATTTTCTCCTTTCTCGATCAACGCAAATGACATTATTAGCACTCTATACCTTTTTAATATCGCTGGTGCTTTCCAATATAGGTAACTTTACTTGTGAACTTGTTATGATATCATCCCATTCTTTACTAAAGTAACTCTATATAGTGGCAAAGTTATTCTATGAAGAAGGATTACTAGTGATATTTATGTCGTTTTTTGGGTTATGCTGTTGTTTATTTTACACCTTTCAAAAGCGATTTCATTTCAAAGGAATCTTTCCATTGTAAGCTCAGTAGTAGTTACACACACAAAAAGACTATATATTCATACTTAGATTTTTACTTAGTATTTGTAGTTTGGGTGCTATCTGTCTTAGTTCACCATGGCTTCGTTACGTATACGATATGGACCCATTAGAGATCTTATTTCCTATTACAATCGCCAGTTGCATCAGTGTTTATCTTATTCTCGAGATATATTATATAATGAAGAATGTGACATCAAATGATTACATGCTGGCGAATATTTGTTTCTTTGTAGACCTTATTTATCCAATTCGCTTTATTCACCATTTCTGTGAATTAAGTGATAATATGGACATCATAGATATTTTATATCCTGGTGATACTCGAGATTAGTAGTAGTAGTAGTACATAGAAGTTACTATTGTAAATTATAATAAATTTGTAAGTGTATTATATATACTACTACGTATGAGCTTTACACTTTTTATGTAATGACGGGGAGAGTTTCCGTTTTCGAAGCGACTTCCGACTCTTTGTCTCTCCCCAAATAAAGAATCTCCGAAAAAAAAAAACTCGCATACACTTTTATTTCTTTTCTTGCGACAAAGGTGTACATAGCCTCATTATTATGCTGTAGTAAATAAAAGAAGGAGACACACGTATAAAAAGAAAAAAAAAGTAAGTAAAAAAAGGGAATCGAAATCATCTTTATTATGTAAATGTGTCAAAAACAAAAAAAAAAGGTTTTTTTTTAATGGTGTTACTTTTACTACACACAACAACGGAACACAGCAGCTAAGGAGTTTGTATGTATTGTATGTGAATATTGTAGTACAGTGAGAACGAAAATAAAAAGAAGTGGAATATTTAAAGAAAAAGAGAAAGAGAGAAAGTGAATACAAGTAGTTGTTTTTTTTGTTTACCAATCCTTCTTGATATCAAAGGACCATTCCCATTCCATATGAGTAACATTGTCATCATCTACGAATTTACTCTATTTTTTATACAGTCAAGTGTTAGAAGGGAAGGGGCTTGATATGATAATAAAGATAAGGGGGTTTATTTACCTTGGCAGTGTAATGGCCTCTAGCCAACATACCGGAAGGAGCTTCCTCTGGTAAGAACTTCTTCTCATAAGCCTCAGCACTGGGACCGTAACTACCAATCATCTCTTCGGTCTTGTCAACGGGAATACCCTTTCTCTTGACAACTTGCAAGTACTTTAAGCCAGAAACAACTTCATGTTGAACTCTGTAAAACATAGAAATCAAACATTTAGCAGCAGAAAAAAAAAAAAAAAACGACGCGTACATCTTTATCTATATTTACCTGAACTTGACCTTCATGCGATATTCGACACCCTCCTTGATGGTGAAAGGAGTGTTCTTGGCTTGTTCAACGGCCTCTGTAAAATGTTGAAAATAAACAAGTATCATTTAGCATATATATTTAGCATAGAATAGTCTCTAACTTACGTTGAGTAGACAGGTCAACCATGACATCGCTACGGCCTGCAACTTCAAGAGCAATATATTCAACAATAACCTAGATTAGAGCGTGTTAAAGATATATACACATACACTTCTTTAACCAACAAGAACGCCCCGTTCTCCTTTTCAACTCTTTTATATATATATATATATATTATTTTATAACTACTTACTCTACGAGGATCATCATGAGGACCAGCTATAATACATATCGTATTAGTATGAGCGTATGAATAAAACCTTGTTAACTATTACAAACTTACTAGCAGAGTTGTTTAAACCAAGAGACTGCTTCCACTTGTTGAGGGACTCATCTTGAGCGTCTAAATTTTGGTAATCTTGAAGAGACTTCTTTTCTCCTGGCTTGTAACCAGTAGTTTGTGTGGGTGCAAGTTCATCGTCAATGTGTTCAGTCATCTTGTTTATTTAAAAATAGTATATGAAAAAGAAAAAGAGAAAGAGAGAGAAGAAAAAGAATATTGGCTGAACTAATAAATAAAAACTTCATTTACTACGGAGTTTGGAATAAAAAACGTGTTTATTTTATTTTTTGATGTTGTACACACACACACTCACACACAGATTAAATAATATGAAGTAAAGGGTAATAAAATAGTAAAATAGTAGTAGTAGTAGTAGTAGTAGTAGTAGCAGTAACAGTAGCAGCAATAGTAATAGTAGTAAAGATAGTAATAATAATGGCAGTAACAAAAATGATGAAATCAAGAAGCAACCACAGTCAATTTACCTAGTTTGACCGCGGATTCAAACTTTTCTCGGTTTAATTCTGTTAATTGATCTCCCTCCTTATGTTTTAAATTCACATCAAATCCAAGTCTATCCATCACTTTGTCCTTTAATACTTGAATTGTACTACTGACAGGTACTTTGATTGCAAATATCTCATCCTTATATATAATCTTTACTTTGACTGTGCCTCCAACTGTTGCTGCTGATGACGCAGGTGCCGGTGCTGGTGATGGTACTATTGTTGAGGGAAGTGGCGTAGAAGGAGCTGGTGTAGTAGCTACGGGTACGCTACTACTAGGTTCATAGTGGTGTTCTGGTGGTGGAGGAACAGGACCTGCTGCTGAATTACTATATTGACTACTGGAAACGGGTCGCGAAGCACTAGGATCAATATCCGTCTCAATATCACCTTCATGTATACCAAATAATTGATCTTGAACCCAAGTACTCTCTGACAAGTAACGAGGTAATTTCAATAAATCGTCGCAATATTTTGATAAATCTCGAGCTCGATCAGCTAAAAGAAAGAAAGACAAGTATGATTAGTATCAAGCTACCTCAATTAAAACACGTGCATAATTCATTACCTGTAATATCGTCATTGACTAAATCTAAAGGTCCTGGCATGTAAGGCAAGATTCTTTCCCGGTCCTTCTTTCCTGCCTCAGCAGGGAACTCTTGTAAAAAGTTGATTTGAAAGTCGTAAAAGTCTACAGAAAAAAAGTACTAAGTATCACTATCCTCAAGTAATAACATCAATTACCTTACCTTCGTATAATCGATACAATACTCTATGCTTTCCATTTGATAATTGAGCAAAGACAATAAACCAATATTGATCACCTTCCAAGATATGAGAATCGATATAAGCAGAAACTACAATGACATGGCCACTATGATTGCTCTCTTCGTAGGTTCTGCGAGCAGAGGAAATAGTAGAAGTGGGTATAGGTGAATCCAAAATAGAGGAAGATGAGGTATTCACAAGATGTGTCATTCCGTAATTATCCAACATAGCATCTGGATGAGGACTGTTGTCCTTCATATCATAATAATCATTGATAGGATCAATGACATCTTCGGTTTCATGGATAGTCACTTGTTGCATTTGTCTCTCAATTCTTCCAAGAGAAATACTCGAAGCTTCATAACCTTGAGTTTGCTTCTTCCAATCTTCGACATTGGGAAAACTAGTAGTGGCCGTGGTGTGATCATTTTTCACTGTACGTCCAGTGGAAGCGTCTCGAATATCTACAAAAGTGACTGGAATCAAGCCAGGTCCGCCCAATCGACCTATAGGCTTGGCTACAAACCACTCTGCATTTGATTGTGCAATAATAATAATTGCCTCTCCTGCTTTTGCGTCCAATTCATCTGATCTTTCCGCTTGGAAATCATAAAGTACGATACCATATAATGGTTGAGGTTTACTCTGAGCATGCACTACAGATAATAACAATTAGAGCCCTTTTTGAATTTTAACTACAAGGTATAAAAAAGTCCAGTTACCTTCTAAATGGTCTTGTGATGGTGCTTTTCGAACTGAATCCACCATGGCTCGCTCATGTTTCTCTAATACTTGAAAATAAGGTACAGGCACAATACCACGTGAATTGGTAATAGGGTTAAAAGCTTCGTAGTATTGCAAGTCTCCTTCACGACCCGTCACAAGAAAGAAATCGCCTCGTGTAAATGAGAGCTCATGCGGACTTTGTGCTTGATAATCATACAATGCCTTGATGACCTTCTTGGGTGCACTGGTAGAAGTCTGTATAACAGGTGTGGAAATTTGGTTTTTTACTACTGAAAGTCGAGCAGAACGTAAACTACGGGGCGCTTTGACTTTTTCTTTAGGTAAAAACATACTGCAATAAAAAAGAGGAAAATAAAAGTAAAGAAAGCTGTTAAAATAAAGACTAGAAAGAAAGAAAAAAAAGGGGGGAAGCAAAAGTATAAAAGGGGAGAGAAAAAAAGAGAGAGAACTGGGTGTATATTAGTTTTTTTTTACCACTAAAAAGAGCGGGTAATTAATTCATGGTGGTGGATCCATTTCACTTGTAGCACAAACATATACACTGAAAATGCCTTTATACAGCAGTAATATAGACTACTAGCGACTCCGTTACCAGCAGTGCAATTCTTAGTTTAGTATTCATATGTGCAATCCCACCATGTGTACATTGCACAACATTTATTCTCCTGTCAATTTGTTACAACAGAATCAACGGGTGATATCTTTTTGACAACAACCTTCCCACCCTCAAGCATGCAAGTAAACCTACAAAAACACTTTCACAAGTAAATGCTACCATAAAAACGTGGGTGATACATGACCTCTTACAAAACTTTCTTCCTGCTGACGAAATAACCGCTGAGATTTACCGCGATATGTATCTAATTAGTGCAACAAGTCATAGTAAAAATCTTTGCGTGCAATTTATCTCTGTTTCAGCTTCCATTTGTAAGAAGCATCAAGAGGAAAGTAGTTTAAGTTTAAAACATATGTAGTATCTTTCTAAATAAAGTCATTTCAGAAAGTGAAATAGATGATTTTAAGTTTGATGTTGTGCAAAAAAATTCGTGTTCGAGCTAATGTCGAACGATCCCCAAAATAAAATCCTGTTCACATATTAGTTTGTGTGCTTGCTTTCATTCTTGACGCTTAGTCATTATCCTATTATAGGCATTTTGATTCATTATGGGAGGCAAAATGAATTACATATTTTTCTTTCTTCTAATGATCACGCAATCTGACTATATATACGTAAAGATAGAAAATTGAAAGTGTCAAAGAAGTTTCAATAAAAAACAAGTTTCAACTGAAAAGATATGTAGTGATTCTCAACAGTAGAACATAATCATCGTGTCTGGTCATATAACTCTTTAATTTCAGCTGGCTAGATTTTACAAGACGTAACAGGGTTTGTAGGTATCTTGAACTTTAAAACTTCAACAAGACAAGGTAATTCATAATTGGCAGTTGCAGAGCGTATAATAAATGACATTTCGTTACATAGACTTGCGAGCCATACAATTGCGAACCAGTATAACATCAGACAATACCAACTTCTGCCTCGTAATACTTTTATAGATGGATTTGAGGTTTTTATCGAACGGTCCTTTAAACTGTATATGTATGTAATCTTCTTTAGGATAGAGACAAAGAAAGAAAGAGAAAGAATCTTCTCTTCTACGTGCCTTCCTCATTAGCTGAAACACTAAAAGTAGTCAGTCCATCACCCATTTTAATACGAGGCTCTTTGATAAATGAGAGGGGACTTTATTCAAAACCAGTTATTGTCTTCACCTGTGAGGTGATATATGCACTTCAACACAAAAGAGAAAGTAGCAAAATTCTCGATTGCATGTCTTGATGACTTCTATCTTTTTCTTTGCAAAAATACCAATGAATTACTGAAAGAGAAAAGAGACATTTACCCAGGAAGAAAGTGCTTATATTTGTATCAAATGTTGTTGAGATTGAATTCAACCATGATAAATAAGCGGCACATTCATGCGCAGTGCTACCATTACTACTTTTTCTCGCACATTTCGAAAAATGACAAATATTTTGGTTGGAGCCACAGGAAGTGTAGCAGCTATCAAGATTCCCTTGATAGTGAGCTTATTTAAAAAAGTATATAGAAAAACTCCAGAAATATTGGCGAATGTGAGCAGTTGATTAATTCAATCTCATAGGTCCCTGACGTTAATGTCAAGGTTGTGCTGACTGAATCTGCGTATTTCTTTGTGAAAGACGAAGTCATTGATTGCGAGGTTTACAGGGAACAAGACGAATGGAGTGTACGTCTGCTCTTTCACGCTTTTGTTAAAATACAGATGTTTATTTTCTCGCTAATTGTAGGAGTGGAAGAAAGTGTCGGATCCTATTTTACATATTGAGGTAAGTTTTATACTTTCTACAATGTAGCCATGGGTTCAGTAATGACTGATGCTGCTTAAAAGCTTCGTAATTGGGCCGATGTTATGCTGATTGCGCCTTTAGATGCTAATACTCTTGGTAAAGTGGCCAATGGTCTCTGTGATAACTTACTGGTGAGCACTATTTTACACTGGAATTTCTGTCAATTCAACTAATATATGAGTTCTGCCTAGACGTGTGTGCTAAGGGCTTGGGATATTAGTAAGCCTGTTGTTGTTTGTCCCGCTATGAATACAAGTATGTGGAACCACCCGTTAACGTCGAGGCATCTTGATGTCTTGAAAGACATTCTTCAATACAAAATCATCGATCCCATCGGCAAGAAATTGGCCTGTGGAGATATCGGTAAGAGCTAGTTTTATTGAAGGGTTATAATTTGTGACCAACATAGATTTGTAGGAATTGGAGCTATGGCAGAATCGCAATATATTACAGAGTATATCTTGAATTTATTAAAAGAGAATAGTATCTCGATAGAAGATGTGAACAAGTAGTAGTAGTTATGTAGTTATGTAGTTATGTAATGAATATCATTGGCTTCGAATTTCAGGTTATTTTAATTGTTGGGTTGTGCTGCATGGAAAAATCGAAAAAATAAAAAGATTGTAATCCCAGACTTTTCCCAGTTATCTTTTACCTGCCTACACAATATGGCGACAACAACTAAAATGAAAATGAGAGCAGTGTTTGACTGTTCTGCTGATGAAGCGGGGGAACTTTCTTTTAATGAGGGCGACATTCTTGTTGATGTTGTTCCCTCTGCTGAAGAAGGCTGGTATAGTGGAAGACTCGAAAATACTTCAGACGTTGGTTTATTTCCTTTCAACTACGTTGAACGTATATACGAATCAACCGACACAACAACTGCTGCTCCAATAGTAGTTACAGATACACCGGAACCTATCTCACCTAGTATCACGATACCCACTTTGAAATGGGGCTCTGCAGGAAATAACAAATCAACACCATCACGTACAATAGCAGTAAGCAACGATAACGGCAATGCACTTCCTGGATTCCCAGCTTTAGATGCTTTCGAAGCAGCCATGTCTGGCAAAGGAACAAAAATTTCAGCTGCTGCAACTAGTGCACCACCTATTATCAGTCCTAAACCAAAGCTGGCGTCAGTAGGAGCATCAGTCAAACCTGCTATCGCTGAAAAACCTCAACTGAAAAATCTGAATTTAAACGGAGACGCTTCACCCACACGTTTACGTTCCTATTCCACATCCTCTGTACTGAATAAGGAGGAACCTATTTCGAGCAATAAGACATTAAGACCTTCTCAGTTATTACATGGAAAAGGGACAAAAAGTGCTCTGGAGCTCGCTTTAAGTAAAGGATCTCCTGCTACAAACGCAACTGCAACAGCAACAACAAGAGGTCAATCCAAGCTACGATCCAATTCTTTCTCTAAGCAACAAAACCATAGTAACCCTGGTAGTGGTGGTATTCCTTTGGTTGGCATGGCAAATTTAAAATTAAACAGTTCAATCAGTAATGACGTGGAAGAAGAGGATGGATTTCAAATGATAAAACCTTCACAGTTACGTCAGCGACAACAGCAACAACAATCGTCGCCTAGTCCAACTATTTCTAAATCATCCGCACCAACTATATCGTCATTATCTTATTCTAGTAATAAGCCAAGCGTTGTTTCTTCTTGGAAGAGTTCACAAGAACCATCCATGGTTAAAACTAACAATGTGTTTGGTGGTGGTAGTAATAGTAGTACTAATTCACCAAAAAAATCAACTAGTTCCAAGCTGGAAGATGTTCCAGTATCTACGAGTCCCATGCCTCGCTTACCTTCTCGACCTGTCTCAAATGCTAGTAGAAGATCAAAGAACAATAGAGCAAACTCATCGAATTCAACTCTCTCTTCTACAACTACAACTACAACAACACCTCCACCTGTCAAAGTGGTGGAAAGTACAATAACTGATAAAGCAGCTCCACCTATCTTGAAACCAAAACCCGTCATTTCACAACCTGCCCTTACTCGTGGATCAAGTAATAAAACTCGTAGCTCTTCCAATCCTCCTCCACTTCAGCCTAAACCAGTTGCGATGTCCTCTATTGAAGTCTTGTTGAGTAAGAATAATGAAAAGAAGAAAGCTTCGGAATCTATGACTACTTCTCCACCTCCTCGAGTAGCCTCCAATAAGCCAAGTGTACCGCCACCTTATCAACCTAAATCACAATTGAATAAATCAAATGGAACAGCAGCAGCAACTGCAAATAGCGATGTTGATAGTATGTGGAAAACATCCGACGAATCCACTGTGAAGCCTTCTTCCTTATTTAATAGAGCGAGATCCACCACAAATCCCACTTCCAATACAGATTGGTCTAATGCAATGACAAAACGCGCTGTAGATCATAATAGCAAAGCACCTGAAATCAAAAAGAAAGCAACTCCTCCTCCTCCTCCACCTTCAAGACCACCAAAAAATAACAAATCTAATTATTCCAGCTCTAATTATGTGATGGATGATGTATCCAAGCATCGGTATGAAATATTGTTTGACACAATTCACGATGACGGATATGTGGATGGAGAAACTGCTCGATTTATTTGGATGAAGAGCAAACTATCCAGTGAAGAGTTGTCTCGTATCTGGAGAGAATGTGATCCAGATCTGAAAGGTTTATTAGATAAACATGCTTTTATAGAAGGTATGGGAAGAATTGATGAGTTATTATTGCTTAAACAACAATAAAATAAAAAAAAGCTGTATTATTATAACAATATGTCTATGATTTTATGAATGATTGGGTTTTCTAGTTTTTACTTGGATAAACAATTTGACAGGTCGATTGAACGCTTTACTGATTTGCTCTCGTGCTTCTTCTACGACGGTGTTGATGATACGTCCATTCGTACCAACAACAATCTTTTGTTGACTGTCTCGCTCCACATAGACATTTTGATCAATGCGCAATGTACCGTCCTTTAACTCGGTCCATCCCACGTTCTCTTGCTTCAGCATGTAAGGAATATATTGGTGGAGACGCTTAAAGAATTGTATACGAATCATCTCCTCTACTCGCTTCAAATCTGCCATTTCCGCTTTTGACCCGCTGGATAAACCCAGGGTTTAGCTGGAGAAGCATCAAATAAGATTTTCTGCAAAAAGCAAGTTTTTCTAATTAGAACAACACTAAGACTATTTGCAAATTATGAAAATACCTTGACATCTGTCAGACCCTCTTCGTACACTGCTGATATATGGAGTGTATTCTTTATGTGGGGATACCCCTTGATATATCTCTCCTCAACCTCTGCGAGCAAATCACGATCCTCATATATCAAATCCATCTAATGAAAATAATTGTTACTAAAGCTCAATATCTCTTGCAAGCCACAGTATTAATCCTTACCTTATTAAAAACCAATGTTGCAGGGATATTCAAGTCTCGTAATCTATCCAGTAAGAATTCTTCCGTGATTCGAGCTTTGGGCTGAAGAGATCTGCTAGCATCCACTACCACAAGCACTACAGTCCAACATTGTTAACTCATGGCATGTAGCCAACCTAACGCCTCCTTGAAATACATACCATAGTCAGCTTCGTCTAATGATCTCCATGAAGAAGTTGCCAAAGTACGATTCATTTTGGCGTGGTTGTGATCTGGAATGACACCAGGCGTATCCAGGAACACCACTTGATAGTTCTTTTCTGACAGCACCGCTAAAATTCTCTCTCGCGTAGTATGTGCCTTGGGGGAGACACCAGAGATCTAATGGATCTGTATAAGTCTCTTCTCTTCAAACGTAAATTAAATATGCTGTGTGTTACCTCCTCTCCTACGATCTGGTTGACAAGAGTCGATTTACCGGCATTGGCAGCACCAATGACTGCGACTTTTATCAAATGAGGATCCTCAGGTTGGTCAATCTCTTTTGTCACCTTGATCAACCTTTCACTTATACCTACATGACTCGAATGAATATACAAAACCCAATTTCACAAATCGCATACACTTACCAGCAGGTTTTCTAAACTGCAAGTGCTCAAGACGTTGTTGTGGTTGCAACCTTTGGTGAGAATCGTTTGTCTGTTGTTGTTGAATATTACTTGGCGCTTTATTCCACCCAGTAACAGATCCTGGAGACGTCTTTTTTGATTTTGGTGTTTTTTTCGCTGAGACTACCTTGGGAGTCTCATTCACAGGGATACCTGCACGGTGCTTTGCTCTCGTCATGATCGCATACGATCTGTGGTGTATACACTCTACTTGAAAATGTAAGTTGGTCAAATAGATTGCTAGATATTCCTTCCTTTTATTACCTGGAATATATTGTGTGAAGGCATGTTTAACGGTGCGATTCATATTGAATGTCATAGAAGAAGTACTGTATTTGAGCAAGTTGGAAATGATGAATAAAAATTGTCATTCAAACCCAGTTCTGGTGTAACTATCCATAGGGTCCAGTTCAAGAAGGTATATACAAAGCTATTAGACGCAATAACGAGCTACAAAGAGTAAAACATGACTGATAAAGTACGTTAGGAGGATGTAATTAGCATATTTTTAATTAAAAAAAGAAAAGATATGACTGCATACACTCACGGCTTGGATGACACTTTATGCCAAACCATTTTCTTTCGATTCTGGATATATTAGGGCATCTTTAATCAGAATAATTCTGATTCGTCTATGTAGTACTTTTATGCGCAATTCAGAACGAAAATAATCGCTACAAGAAGGAACTGTAAAAGTGAATCCGATATTCAAATAAGAAGATGTATTCCAGACAATCAAAAGTGATGTACCATTCTTATCGAAAAGACATGTAATTTACTAATTTTTATGCATAGCTTACATAAATGACCATGTAAAAGTGTTCTATATATGTAGTCATTTGAAGTACATACATCCAAAGTATTTAAAGGGAAATACCCTGGACTTTGATAATCAGGCTAATCTAGTTATAGTACATAGCGTCCAGAACATTTCGTTGATCTTTCCTATTTTCTTACACACGAAATATGTAACTCGTTATTAATACTGCTGCCAAGTGAATTTACATCTGAATCAGCGTGTTTATATAAGTAAGTGTCGATCGAAAAAGATTTTACATACAAGAGAGGGTTTATACGCGGAGACCATGAATCTCGTTTACTACGTGTATCAGAATGTACAGATAAGATCTTTTTGATACTTTTCGACACAATCCGTTTGTAAAATTGCAAGCACTTTATGCGTACTGAGAATTATTTGTCAGATACATAAATCCTTTGGGAATACAACATATTTGTTAATCGAGGATTTCGATTGTACTAATCTCCTTCCGAACGATGTGGTCAAAGCTAATTTTTGAGCCAATAAAAAAGGTGGGCTTAGGATTATCCAAAAACAAAATTTCATTGTATAACACTAAAGATGATGTAAGGATGGTCTCAAGATAATGAGGTAAATTGTAATTACGTTTAAAGCGCTATTGCGGGAAAAATAAGCACACAAAGAGTTTTCAAGGGACTCATAATTATCTCCTATTTTTTTTCTCTACATTCCATAATGACCGCGTCTTACTACTATTTACCCCAACTAGTTACAAACTTTAAACAAAATATACCTTTTTTTAACTTTTAGTTTACTCTCTTTCTTCCTTTCACTTTCAACACTTACTTCTTTATACCCCATAATATACCTATGTCTTCTATCAGTGATGGTAATATATGCACACATATACAAATAAATGAGAACTCAGAGTCGAAAATTAAAGCTGAATAATAGATGACTACTCTTCCTCCTCGTATTACTCATTGCCACACAACAGAAAATGTAACCAGTGCAACAAATCCATAGCAAATGAACAACGTGATACTTATTATTATCAATCACAACATAAAAGTAAAAAGAAAAGATCTGCTGCTTTTAAAGTTATGCGTGTCTTCAAATGTCTGCTCATTTCCTGCCACTGTCGTCGACGAACAAGGACGAGGATGCAGGAAGTATGCACATGCGTTCGAATTAGTGCACCCTCTAAATCGTCAGATTCATTCACAATTATCGATGTACATTCGCAGCAACAACCGTGGATAGTACCGTCCGGATACCACAAAAATATGTTGTCCAATTGTAAGATATTTAGCATGTTGTACACATCTCGGGAGCCGGGATCGGTATTGGCATATTTTATTTTCATTTTGACAGTTGTTTTCTAATCGGCGTATATATGTATAGCTCCTGATAATCGAAACCAATGGATATTTAGAACAGGTTGGACTCCACAACCAGATCCCCTAGCGTTAATCCATAATGGATGGTGTAATAGTTGTGGATCTTGTGTGAAAAAGGAACTGATACAATGTCCCTCTTGTGGTATTCAACCACTAATCACTACGCGACACGCTATAGGTGAAATAAAGGGGAAAGACTGAGCAGGCACTCGTTACCAAATAACTAATTTTGTGTACCATCTTTAATCAAAAATTAGCCAAATTTGCATATAAAATATAAATAAAATCCGACATATTTGTATAAATTATCATCTGATTCATGTATGCAAGTTATTTTTGTGAATTCTGCATTTCTTTAATGAGGATCCATCGAAATATAACTTCATTCTCGTCGTTCTATATTCTATTTTTTGCTGGTCACATCTACTTTTTTAGCTACTTTTGCTACAGTGGTCATAGATTTGCAAATCCGTGGTGCTTTGTCGTACAACACTGAAACTTTACCGAGCAATAATTACAGTGTGTACGTTTACTATCTTTGTTGTTGTCAGGGGTACAACCCAATAAATTACCACAAGTAATGTAGCACACAACTTATTTTTACCAAAGCCGGGATCCCATTAATAACGCCTGTGTAATGAAGAGAGAAGACGATCAGTTTGTAAATGTGTAACACATGCACGCAATTTAAAACAACTCACATGCTGAGTTCACTAAAAGGTGGATCATCCGCAGTTTCCGAACTTCGAACTGACAAAACCATTGTACTTTGCTTAAACGTTTATTCAAATAGCAAAGCCAAAATGTTATTTTTGGCGTGCATTTCAAGAGGAGTTTATCAGTCTACAAATAAGATGCTACTGTAGTGGTCATAGATTTGCAAATCCGTGGTGCTTTGTCGTACAACACTGAAACTTTACCGAGCAATAATTACATGTTGATTAATTACTATCTTTGTTGTTGTCAGGGGTACAACCCAATAAATTACCACAAGTAATGTAGCACACAACTTATTTTTACCAAAGCCGGGATCCCATTAATAACGCCTGTGTAATGAAGAGAGAAGACGATCAGTTTGTAAATGTGTAACACATGCACGCAATTTAAAACAACTCACATGCTGAGTTCACTAAAAGGTGGATCATCCGCAGTTTCCGAACTTCGAACTGACAAAACCATTGTACTTTGCTTAAACGTTTATTCAAATAGCAAAGCCAAAATGTTATTTTTGGCGTGCATTTCAAGAGGAGTTTATCAGTCTACAAATAAGATGCTACTGTGAGTTTGAATTTCTCCAATCTTCATGGCAATATGAAATATTTATATTTAGTAAGAGGGGAGTTCTCAATAAAGTTAGTAAAGACAATCTCTTTAGAATTCTTGATTCTTTGTATAAGCAAGGGACGCTATCAACCAATTCTCTTGGCAAAATGAAATAGACAAGTTGGTACGTTGAATCGAGTTTACAGACCTTATAAATGCTGTTGGGAAATTGAATGACGTTTCAATAAATCTTGATTTCACGTCCGAATAAAGATCTTTTTATAGTAAAAGTATCCTACATAAAAACGAGGCATCTACTCAATTTATGATGTACGTTGAGTATAGAAATATTATTAAAATCTCTGCTTTCCCCACTGTGTTACTCGTTTAATAAATTAGCATGTAATTGCCTCGGTAAGGTAGAATAAAAACCAAATGTATTTTCCAGACCGTAAATTTTATTTCCCAACAAACGAATATTCCAACCTGTGAATCAATAGGGTTCTAGCTAACTATAAAAACAGAAATTGTATTTCTGTATACATGGCTCAATGGGAATAAATAGGTAACATACTCTTACTATTTATAAATAAAGACTTTTACGAAAGGAGAAAGGCCACAAAAAATAAAAGACGTGATCTTCCCTGTGAAATTTGTTCCAGTCGCCGATCTAACAAACAAACATTGGGTTGACAATTGCATAGCTCCCCTTTGAGCTTATGCACGGAATCGATACACAGATATAGTTACAATCAAAAGATAAGTTAAAAGAGTGAGCTCGTCAAGTCAATGTCAACCAAGAAGGAGTTAATTTTTGTAAAATACAACAAAGTTCAGGGAGGCGAAGTCCAGATCGCTTTTTGATTCAGTGTGACATTATTAGACTATTTTACCCGTTTGTATCTATTTACTACTTAATAAAGAAGAAGGTTCCACTGAAAAAGAACCAAAATTAGAAAGTATACACTCTCTTTGAAACTCAATTATAATGAATTGGGTTTCTATATAAAAATAATATTGTTAATCCGACGCTACTTTTTTTTTTCCATGATTTCCTTTTTTTTTATTCTCGGATCTACTATAAAAGAAACAAATATTTCAATCTTCTTGCTTTCTCTCTTATCTCGAACTTTTCTATTTCCTAAACCCATTCACTCTCTTTAATTCGTTTCCCTCTTTTTACAAATATGGTTTGGAAAGTTGCTATCGCAGTCGCCACTGCATTCATGGGTGCCAGTGCAGTTACCACTAATTACACCAGTTCCACCGACCCAACTAAGATTACCCTCCCCGACATCCCTCAAACCACTTCTCACGACCCCGCAACACAATGTGTTTACTACAACTCTCCATACAGCATCGCTCCTGCTGAATGGCCTACTCCCTGGCAAATTGCCACCTCTAACGGTATGAATACCTCTGCTGAATTCACTGCCTTGTACAACTCCATTGACTGGAGCAAGGCACCCAATTTCCCCGTTAGAAAGATCAATCCCACTACCCAAGGTCTTGATATGACCGGTTACGATAGTGCTAACGATCCCGCTTGTTGGTGGTCTTCTTCTACTTGTAAGACCCCCAAGACCTCTGGTATCAATGCTGATCTCTACGCTTGTCCCGAGCCTGAAGTTTGGGGTATTGTAAGTAAACAAACAAACAAAAACTTAATTATCCAATTGCGAATTTTTTTTTTACTGACAGTTTATTATTTTTAGACTTTTGATGATGGTCCCAACTGTTCTCACAATGCTTTCTATGACTACTTGTTGGAGAACAAGCAAAAGGCCTCCATGTTCTACATTGGTTCCAATGTTGTTAACTGGCCCTACGGTGCCCTCCGTGGTGTCAAGGATGGTCACCACATTGCTGGCCATACTTGGTCTCACAAGATGATGACTACTTTGACCAACCAAGAAGTTCTTGCCGAACTTTACTATACTCAAAAGGCCATCAAGTACGTTACTGGTATCACCCCCAAGCACTGGCGTCCTGTATGTATTACCTTGCTTTTTCTAGGAGTACTTCTAGTCAATTTACTAATTTGTTTCTTAATATTTTAGGCACTTGGTGATTTGGATGATCGTGTTCGTTGGATCGCCACTCAATTGGACTTGACTGCTATTCTCTGGAACTTGGATACTTTCGATTGGGCTGCTAATGTTCAAGCTGGTGTCACTCCTGCTACTGTTGATGCTCACTATGGCGATTACATCCAAATGGGTAAGAACGGTACCTTCGCCAACAGTGGTAACATTGTCTTATCCCACGAAATCAACAATATGACCATGGACTTCTTCATGAAGCACTACCCCGAGATTAAGAACTCTTACAAGCATGTTATGGATGTTGCTACTTGTATGAACATTACTCAACCTTACGCTGAATCTACCGTCACCTTCCAAACTTTTGATCAAGCTGTCGGTGGTGGTAATGGTGCCAGCTCTTCTACTACCCCCAAGGGCTCTTCCAGCACCCCTGGTGCCAAGGCCTCCAGCACTAACGCTGGTAGCTCTGTCTCAGTCAATGGTGCTCTTTTCATTGCTGCCCTTTTTGGTCTCATGGTCCTTGTTTAAATAAGTTAACTTTTTTTTTTCCCATTCATATATGTCACATATAATTAGTTATTAAAATCAAATAATTCGTATTAAAACCTCTTCTCCTCCCCCGATATATACATAATATACACATTTTTTTTATATATTTCATACAACAATTTAATTAAAAAAAAAACGACTGCTCTCTTTTTCTATCTCAATTTTCGTTTTCAATTTGGTTTATACAATTGGCTTTTTAATACCACGGAAAAAGTGATCGTCCAAGATAATGAGGTCCACCGAGGACACACAGATAATGTGATGTCATGATTTCAGACGGAGCGGAAAATATAATTGCGCTTTAAAAAGAAAACTGAATTCTGGTTTTCTGGCTTTCATTCCCTCTCTTCTCGGTAGCAGTGAACAATAAGAAAGAAAGAAAAAAAGAAATGCCTCATCGAGTCCCTGCTGAAGGTAGAAACCGAGAAAGATATTGTTTGGTATTTGTAGTGCAGTATATAAACTTATTCAATTGCTATTTATAGAACAACCTGTCTTGGATAAGCTCTTGACCATTCGCGCAAAGCTTTCCGCCGTCAAAAGAAACCGTTCATCCTATTTGCGCATGGAAGATATTATGCCTATTAGACTCGAGACCGAAGCAGAAATGGAGACTCTCAGCGAGTTACGAGGTGGAAAACTTTTAGACGAATCTCGACAATTGAACAGAACCGATGATGTTCTCGATGAAGTCTGTCAAATGCTCAGTTTGTGCTTTTTGTCTTTGGGGAAGAAGCGAGAAAGTAATTCTAAACATGACAAGTGACAATTATAAGCTTTTTACTGATACATGATGCTTTATTAGGTCCTGCTGTTTACTCTCAAGTGGCAGCCATCAAGGTATCTATCAATGTACATACATCTAAATTAAGCTCATACACATTAACAAATAGCACGTAGCACATCTTTGACCGTTTGGAAGAACTTGGCGTGTACGAAGAAGAATTTTTGAAACCATATAAAGTCAAATTAGATGAAATTGATAAAATCTTGAATGTCGACAAGAGAAGTCACGCCCTTCCGGATACTGTCATGCAAGTTTTGCAATATAAATATTTGCAGTGCAGTAAGTTGTAAACAGATGAGGAATCATCAGCGCATTGACCAATGCTTTTTCCGCAGAAAATATCTACAAGGCTTTGCTTGATACCATTCATGAAGTTGACCCCGAGCTGTAAATATAATCATTTGTATACACGACCCATGCCTACTAACTGAAATGGTATTTTTGTGCAGTGTTCCTATTAGAAACGAAATGTTACGAATTAGACGTCATCTTGCATCTGTCTGCTGTCGTAATAAGTTTTCTCCCAGTGACATCAAGCAATTGCAAGATAGAATTCGTGCTATCGACAACACCAGAGTAAATGGCAAATTTCTTGCAAAGGACGGAGTTACTGTGCCAGCTGGTCAAGCCCTTTTGGTGAATTTGCTTGAGCAGCTTTATTTCTGGTCACACGATCTTATTTTAGTCTGTAATGAAGATTTCTCACCAGCTCTTCAAAGTATTCGTGAACGTCTTATTCAAATTAAGTGCGCACTTGACCGTTTACAACTAACCCACAAATGGACGCTTCGTCAAACGGATCTATTCACATACCAACACCAACTTCATGACATAGTGAAGTTGAAGTACAATGACGAAAATGAAGAGACAGAAGGCAACCCTGATTTACGTGGCAAATTCTTGGATAGTGAAGGTCAAGCACCTGCAGGTCAAACAGTTGTTGAGTTTTTGCTGCACAAATGTTACCGAATGATTTTTGTTCTTTTGAGCGAAAGTATTCCTGTTTCAGAAGCTTTAACCCCTGTTTACAATCAGCTTACCACTGTTCGTCAATGCCTCTTGGCTGTCAAAGAAACTGGTGCTCCATGTTCTACTGAAGAACTTTATCCGTAAGCTTCGAGTATTCAGTACTTTTTTTTTTCTCGTCTCAGTGAGACTAAAGTGCATTATTTACTTAATCTACAGATATCAAATGAAGTTGACCAGCATTGAAAATTTACGTAAGGATGGCAAGTTTTATGATGATAGAGGACATATCCCTGAAGGTTTGAATATTGCAAAGTAATCAGCGAAAATGACACGGTACTAAGTTTCTATCATAGGACAAGCACTTTGCGTAGACGTTCTGGAAGAATGTTATTTACTCTTACAGTCTATACGTGACTTATCAGAATCAGAAAACAATGATCCCTCAAGTGAAAAGACTGAAAACAATTAGACGACCAAATTTAGATTGCACCCTGTAACAATATTATGTAATAAATACTTTGTCTCTTTCTCTTCTAAAATATTATAGAACCCTGTTCATGTTTCACTCAAAGAAACTCAGTACAAAAGGCTGTAGAGGCGACTAAATACAATATCTTTGACTTTTGGTGCAGCAACATGGACAAGTATGAAAGCTTTGAAATATTATCTGCAATGAACGATTGGTAAAAAGCTACTTTCTGGTTTTACAGATTTATCATTTAAAAATTTGTAATGTATTGGCTTACAAGTATATACTATCACTCATTTAACTTGAGATCAAGGATAATAATGGTAGATACGTATTTTACACATTTTTCTTAACTGATAGTCAAAGTATGACTATTATTTTCTGTATAAACGAAATACTTGCAATTGGAACCTATAGGATTCTGCTTGTCTTATCAGGCAAATATTGAAGTTACACGGAAGATTGTGCTCAGTCTGTGCCTCCAACTCATATCAAGAAGAAGACCACCAAAAGTTACATGATTGGCCAACTACAGTTTTCACCTTTCATTGGTCAACTTTTTTTTTCCATTTGATATTTTTCCCACTCCTTCCATTTTGATATTTTTTTTTTTTCCTTTTCTTCGTTCGCGTCAAAATAACTTTATAAAAATGGGCCGTAAGTGAATCAAATATTGACCTTTGAAGAATACTTTAGCTAAAAAATGTATGCTATTCTTCTGTATAGTCCGGGTACTTAATGTCTTGAAGCCTTTTATGGCTGCTCTTCCCGAAATCGAATCTCCTACAAGCAAAGTAAGACCTTTTCTCAAATATAAAAAAATAACTTGGATGATGAGATGATGAAGATGATGAGATGACTGTAATAGAGTTTACTAAATTGAACTTCTTCAACAGGTTCCTTTCAATGAAAGATTACTCTATACCGTTGTTGCGCTTTTCGGTTTCTTGGTCATGTCTCAACTTCCTCTTTATGGCATTGTGTCATCAGAATCTTCAGATCCTCTTCACTGGTTACGCATCGTTCTCGCTTCTAACCGTGGTACTCTTATGGAATTGGGTGTTCTTCCCATTCTTACTTCTGGTATGATTATGCAAATTTTGGCCACTGCCAACGTTATTCGTGTTGATTACAGCTTAAAGGAAGACCGCGCTTTATTCTGTGGTGCTCAAAAGTGTAAGTGTCAAATTATATGTGTGTGATGAGTAGTAGGAAATAGTGAAAAGACCAAATTAGAGAGAAGGGATAATGCAGGGACAAATGGGAAATAGCGCAATATACTTATTTAATGTAACTATTGTAGTATTCGCTGTTTTAATTGCTTTTGGTCAAGCCGCTCTTCTTGTTTTCACTGGTCTTTATGGTAACCCCACTGAGATTGGTGCTACTCGTTGTGGTCTTTTGATTCTTCAACTCGTTTTCTCTTCATCTGTCACCATGATGTTGGATGAATTATTGCAAAAGGGTTACGGTCTTGGATCTGGTATTAACCTTTTCGTTGCTGCTAATGTTTGTCAAACTATCTTTTGGAACGTTTTATCCTTCAAGACAATTGCTACTATTCGTGGTAATGAATATGAAGGTGCTCTTATTTCCCTTTTCCATTTAATTATGTCTCGTGGTGATAAGGCTCGTGCTCTCAAAGATGCTTTCTATCGTTCTGATTTGGCCAACTTTATGAATGTTACTGCCACCATTGTCACTTTTGGTGTCGTCATCTATTTGCAAGGTTTCCGTATTGAACTTCCTGTCAAATCTAACCGTCTTCGTGGTCAACGCGGTAACTACCCTATTAAGCTCTTCTACACCTCCGCTATGCCCGTCATGCTTCAATCTGCTTTGTTTGCCAACATTTTCTTGTTCTCTCAAGCTCTTTTCCATTACTTTAGCAACAACATCATTGTTCGCATTCTCGGTGTTTGGGAACCCATTGCTGATTCTAACCAACTCGCTGCCACTGGCGGTGTTGCTTACTATCTCTCTGCTCCTCGCAGTATCTCCGCTGCTATTTTTGATCCCATTCACACTGCTCTTTATGTCTCTATCACCATCATCCTTTGCGCTTATTTGTCTAAGGTTTGGGTTGATGTTTCCGGTTCCTCTTCTCGTGATGTTGCCAAGACCCTCAAGGATCAACAACTTGCTATTGCCGGTTTCCGTGATGCCTCCATGTACAAGGAATTGCAACGTGTTATCCCCGTCGCTGCTTCCTTTGGTGGTGCTATCTTGGCTATCGTTGCTGTAGGCGGTGATATCCTCGGTGCCATCGGTTCTGGCGCTGGTATCTTGATGACTATCATGATCATCTTCCAATATTTTGAAATGTTTGTTCAAGAACAAATGGAATTAAGCCAAATGATGGCTAGCATGTAAAAACGAAAAATACGAACTCTTCAAAAAAAAAGAAACTTTTCTTTCACCCTCCCCCCTTCAATGGCAACAACATTTGTACATTCTACTCGTCCTCTTTTGATAAAAGTCTTTTTAATTAATAAAATACATTCATTTTAATAGCATTTTGCTTTATACTAAAGCGCGGTCATCTTCACCTAGTTTTAATATATTAAAGTTTCATCCGCTAAGGACCTGGATTAAAATTAAATGACACGCTGTTGTGGTGATTATTGTCACCTGTCATGCATATTTTAATGCAAAATCGGATAATTGACAGTTGTTTGTTATTTACATTCCCTTTAAATCAGGAAAAGGGTTCAATAAAAAAAGGAATTTTTTTAACAAAAGTCCACCCTCTTTTAATTCTTTTTCTGCTAATAAACAGTAGACCACCAACACTTCACATGCGCACCTCATTTGCTCTCATAGTATTAGGCTCTTTTTTCACAATTACCACTCAAGCTGCTAGGATTGAAGAAGGTGAGTGAAAGAACGTATACGTAAATGTAAGGAAAGTCACTAAGAATTGTATAATTTGTTCAGAAGAAGCAGTTACATTAGGTAATACCTTGATTCTCACCAATGCAGGTGATATGTCTAACAATTAAATGAAATAGCGCCCAAAGCACAAGGTGAAGGGATTCCAGTTTCCGTAAATGTCATTCAAACTGCTCAAGTGGTCGTGCTAGATAAGCAACAAATTCTTTCTATTGCTGCTGATATTAATGCCCAATCAGCTGAGAAGTCAGATACTAGTAACCCCGAAGAAGGCGAGGCCGAAGAAACTGCTGAAAATGGTATGGAAGAAGAGGGAGATGTAACAGAGGTTTCGGCAACTGAAGGTGAGGTACCTGTACAACAAGCCAACATTATCACGACATCTTCGAGTGTTTCTGGGACATCTGTCCCCCCTCCTAAATCTATCGATACAGAATTCACATTCGCTCCAATTACCTTGGCGCCAGAGAGCAGTAGATCAGTTGATAAATATTCTTCATCTACTCAAAGACCTGCTATGAAAACATCTGTGATTTTGAAAAAAGCTAAATCTGATTCAAACTCTTTAAATCCTTCTGTATACAAAATATCGCTAATCGCCATGTCTTTTGGTTTGATAGGACAATGCTTCTTGTAATATTTCATGCACGCATTATGTATGAATTCAATAAAGCCAGTTTTAATTTTATTACATACACTTTTTTTTATCTGTACTAGATTTAGACAACGTACTTTTATCGTGATCAAATTAAAAACTTTGATTGACAATCGTATTTGACTGCTCAAATATACACGAAAGGGGTGCTGGGAACGGTAGAACATCTTTGTATAAGAAATCCATAGAAGCTATCATCAGGTCGTAAGAAGTACCTGCTCATTTTGCGCTGATGATGTCAAAATAGGGAAGATGATGTCATTTGTCCGCTTGAGGTAGATCTTTGCCTCTCTTCACTGCGCTTCTTTCTTTCAAGATAAAGTTGAAAGTGAGCACTAATTTGCTGTTGTGTACTACTGGTATATAGGTAGTTGGGATGCTGCTGATTTTGTTCGCTGACTAAAGGCGCTACATTTGCTGCTGGGGCCAACTGGATGCAATATAGATCATCTTTTTTCATGTCGTCCGTTTTACTCTCCTTCTTTGAAGTTCTCGTGACTTGAACGGGATTTTCTCGCTGATATATTGAAAAACCTTCACAAGAGGAATTACTATAAGTTGGTGTTGAAGGTGTGTAGCCAGCACCTTCTCCAGTGGCCCATCGCACGTTGAAGTTTTCGCCGTTATTATTGTCCCAAAATTCGCGACCATTGACTTTATATCTCACGGCCAAACTGCACGATGAACCAACACAAATACGGTTTAGATATGATAGATTGATTGCAGTATTCATCTCAAAAGAAAAACGATCAAGAGCGTCGCCTTTGGAAGATTCCGTATATACGGCATCAATGTCAGTCCAAGTCTGCCAGTGGTTGAAAGACATTCTCACTGTCACTTGCTTTTCGAACGCCAGATTATGCACCAAAATACGTCCCTTGATAATGCTACGCTCATTATCCCAGGACAAATTTTCTAAACTCACCATCTGCGTGATAAAGCGTCTCGTCGGATGTAATGTTGGCCAATTTGGCAATATCATTGTCAATTTGTTTGTTGAAGCATCAAATATATGCTGCTGTATTACTGGGTGGTATAAATTGGAATCGTATTCGGATGATGAGAACAAGCTATTAAGCAATTTCAAAAACACGTCCCCAAACATGCTTTCAGGGTACTCTTTATCGTCAAAGTAGTTACTTCTATCTGCTTCCTTTCTTTCGTGATTACTCTCGTCTTCGTCCAAATGGGGAGGTGTATAAAAGTGCATTATTTGGGTGAGTGGAAAATTAAAGCGCACTGATTTCTTTGTAGTGGCAGGAATATTATTTTCTTTCTTAAGTGAGGACTTTAATGATGTAATTTGAATTGAATTTGAAAGAGAAGGTCTTGTTGAAGGTGTTACACAAGACTTTACATTATTTGACGTGAGGTCATTATTAATCAAAAGAAAAGTTGATGGTACTTCGGCAGTTAAAGCACTACTGATGGTTGATTTATTTTGGAGAAGAGACACTCTTCTTGTTGACTTTTGCTGTACTTTGATACTGTTATTATGCAAGATAATATCTGTCATTGGCGGAGAAGGCAGGAAAGTGGTAGAAAGAGGAAGAAAGAAGAACCAAAAGTTCTGCCAGCAGAATTATAAAATATTTAATTCGGAATGGGGCTCATGGGCTGTTGTTTCGATTACTACTGGCTGCCTGCAAAAAAATAAAAAACTCAGTACCAAGGCCAAGGCCAAGTTTCCCATGGTCCACCGAAACTATATTTATTCCTTGTGCATATTGTAATATGCAACGCCCGGTACTTGAAGGTATTCTATATTCTACTCTATTTCAATGAACTGTTAAAGAATCTTCCTTTTAATAAACAATAGTTCAAGCACATAACCTGCACGCTTTCATTTCATCAGAAGATGAAAAAATCAAATATGACTTATTTTAGATATTATGCAAGAAGAAATTAGTAAGCCAATCATTAGTGAGTAAAAGTAATACATCAAAACTTTGCGTTGAATGATAGATACAGTTTTGTAACAACAGAATACGTGATTTTACCATTTTTAACCTTTTTTTTTTCTTCAAAAGTTGTGGTCAATAAATAATGTGGAAAGCATCTTCAATGCGAATGCATGGTTCCAATAACTTTGATAAGAAGGAATCTCTTTTTGACTATAATAACATGGAAAAGATAAAATCTAGTCGTGTTCGCGATGTTACAGAGAGTCATTTACCAACGGAACAATCAGATATGGTGCAACATGCAAGTTATGTTGACAATAGTAGTGAAATTGGAGAATGGTTAGCCCAAGAGGAGGCATCATTTGATCGAATCTCTGTGAATTGTCAGAAGAACGATTTGTTTCATGAAAATCAACTAGTAAGCAAAGGATTGTCAGTTTCGAAGAAGTTTTGTTTTCCTTACGAAACAATCAACAATAAGGCACAATCACCTCCTTGTTTTAACGAAAATTTCTCAAACATTTACACTTCTAAAAACAATAACAATCAAGGTAGGCTTGCATAAGTTATTTTAGGGTTTGAACCGCCTTTTTTAATGCCACTTACGCATATATTGTGTATTAGAATCTGCACCACATTATAATGCAAAGTCTTCTCTTCCTGTCATAAGAAATACTGAATTAAGACCAACAAGCGAAATACGTAAGGATACAAAACTGTATAAAGTAATACGTATTTGTTTATAGTACACACATTTTACATATTTGGTTTTATTTTTAGCAAGTCCATTCGACTCAATTTTCAAATTTGGCGTTTTCAACGTTATTCAGTCAAAGTGCATAGATGATGCAAGTAACTATATTTTGATAATATCTATACACAACTCTGATAAATTACTTTGATTATACAGGCTTTTTATGAGAATAATAACCTCGTTATTTCAGGTAAAAAGCTGATGCTACGTACTTATGAGCATCCAGGCGTTTCTAATTTCTCCTTGTTACACAGCCCCCACTGGTGCAGGGAAAACGGTTTTGATGGAATTGGCTATTATCCGTGTACTTCTCAACCACGGAAGTGATTCGAAAATAATCTACATGGCACCTACAAAAAGCTTGTGCGCAGAAAGGGTTAAAGATTGGGAGCAAAAGTTCGGGCCCTTTGGTATAAAATGTATGATAAGAGAAAAGAGCTTACGCCTTTCATGACCGAAATCAACTAATTTGCTGCTTTTGTTTAGCTAAAGAATTCACTGGTGATACACATTATGCTTTGATATCTGCTATTCGAAACACCACAATAATGTGAGTATTCCGAGCCCATGGTTCGATCGTACGGCTAACAAATTACCATTGTATTAGTATAACCACTCCAGAGAAATGGGACTCGATGACGAGAAGATGGATAGACAATAAACAATTGATGCAACTCATCCGATTGTTCTTGGTGAGCATGATTCAAGGCATAATGTGATACAGTTTGGGTAAAATGCTGATTGTTTCACTTTATCAACGTTATTGTTTAGATTGATGAAGTGCATATCCTAAATGAGAAAAGAGGAGCTTGTTTGGAGGCTTGTGTAAGCAGAATGAAGGTAAAAAAATAGCTTTGGCTCGAAAGATGTTGCAAATAATTCTAACGTGCTGTTATTGTAGACTATGGATATAAATCTTAGATATGTAGCAGTATCTGCAACAGTTCCCAATTTACAAGACATCGCTACATGGCTTTCAGCAAAGCGTAAGTGTATATATTACTTTTTGTATTCATGCGGCAGTTATCTTTCTCTTTTGGTATCGTTAACCAGACTTTCTTTCATCATATTTACGTAGCAATCTCATTCTCAGAGGAGTACCGTCCTATCAAGTTGGACAGATTTGTATATGGCTATCCACAATCGGAGAGTAATATGTTTTTATTTGACAAAAAACTTAATTGGAAGTATGTATACGTAAAAAGGGTTTTGTTTTGTTACATCAAGGATTGTGAACCCATAGTATTTATAAATAATGCGTAGACTACTTGACTTGATCAATAACCACAGTAATGGCAAACCAACTTTGATTGTAAATATGTGATTGCTTATATACTCTAAGGTTATTGTTTCTCATATCCCTTCCTCCATAGTTTTGTGCGACAAGAAAGTCTGCTCAAGAATCATGCGACACGATCTCCAAACTTATGGAAAAGCGTAAAATTACTTCATTATGGTACGTACACTATTTGAGTTCATCGACACGCTAGAGGTTTTTACCACTAAACTTATGATAATGTTGTATCATAGTGAGAACAAGAAAATTCATCAGCATAATGTCAAATTCAAAGATAAATTATTGCCAGGATTAGCTAGCAAAGGTCTTGCTTTTCATCATGGTAAGTTTGATATGAAGTACACTTTATTACATCATTACGTATGCATGAATAGAGGCTTAATTAATGTTGCCTGATAGCTGGGTTGGACCTCAATGACCGTACTCAGGTAGAGCGCTTGTTTTCTGAGAGAAAAATCAGAGTCATCGGTAATACACAAGAAACAAATATAAGAGGGTGCCTGAAACTGATGCCTACCTTCGATATCTAAAAAATATAGCTACCACATCAACATTGGCAGTAGGTGTAAGTAAAATACATACCGTTGTACGTACGTTTCAGCGCTTAATTAAAAGACTCTGCATTTTATTAGGTTAATCTGCCGGCACACTTGGTCATAATCAAGTCAACACAGGGTGTGTATATATGTATTCTTGAAGTTTATGTACGTCGTGCAAGTTATATCAATACTTCCTCGATTTTAGGATATCAAGACGGAAGCTTAGGAGAGTATTCTGATATCGAAATTCTGCAAATGATTGGGCGAGCTGGTAGACCAGGACTAGACGATTCGGGGTGTGCAGTGATTATGACCACTAAACCAATGGAGAGACGTTATAATGCACTAGCTTCAGGCACCACTAACTTAGAGAGCAGGTGTGTTGGTTTCGTCACTATTTGCATTTGCATGTTTCTGACTCAAATACTGACTGCGTCTAGGCTTCATGAAAACTTGATTGAACACTTGGGATCGGAGATATGTTTGGGGACCATCTCCAATATTGAATCAGCACTAAAATGGTATAAATTATCAATGCTTGAAATTTTCTAATTCTAAGAAATCTGATATAGGTTGCAGTCAACGTTCTTGTATGTGCGTGTAAAAAAAAATCCTTCGAATTACAACCTCGCAGGATCTTCTTTTGGTTCGACCACAGAAACTATTCTACAAGGTACGCTTAATAGATACGTTTTCAAGTAATCTTCATGTATGTGACTAACAACTTTATAGAAATATGTGTGAAAGATTTGAAGTTATTGGAGGAGAATCAACTGATTGAGAAAACGTCTGATTCGGCACTGATCCCAACGCGTAAGTTAAAGATGGTTTTTTATCGTTTAATTTATTGAATGCTGATATTTGCAATATTTTGATATCAAAGAATATGGCCGGGCTATGGATAGATATTATATCAAATTTCAAACAATGGTGAGAATTCTCCATGCAGGAAAACCCCATTCTCTCAGAGATACGGTAAGTAGAAAGCACTACATATTGTTTTAAAATGTGTCACAGGGCTTTAAACTTCAGTTTAGCTTCAACTTGTTTGTCAGTCCCAAGAGGAGCTGGATATGATTCGTTTCAATGCTGGAGATAAACAAATCCTAAACTCGCTTAAGGGACATGCGAACATCAAGTTCGCTGTAGAGAAAGTTTCTAATGTCGCAGATAAATTGTTTATAATAGTGCAGGTAAGCGCAAAGAGTGCACTAAAAATACGTTAAACATCGAAGGATCGATTTATGCTTACATTTCGTACTTGCTTAGTGTGTCTTGGGGGATATATCTTTGTTCAAATTAGGAAACAGTCAGCTAGCGATGGAAGCAACAAATGTCATGAGCAATATTAGTCGCATCACAAAATGTAAGACAATTCGATGGTAATCAGCAAAATCTTGATACTACTAACTATCAATGTTTATTTTAAATAGGCTTAATCGATTGTAGCATCCAAGATAAAAATGCAGTAAAACTGAAATTTGCGCTGGAACTTTATCAAAGCCTTCAAGCAAAGATGTGGTCCACTTCTCCCTACGTTGCAAAGCAAATTGAAGGTATAGGCCCATCTCATGCCAAATCGCTGGCAAGAGCAAATCTCATCAACATGGAGCAGTTGAGAAATTGTGATCCGGGGCGTCTTGAAATGGTATTAGTGCTACATATTGCTGCTGACGTTATTGTTTGCTCACTTACGACAATAATATTGTTACTAGATTTTACATCGTAATCCTCCCTTTGGCATCAAGGTAAAAAACAATGTTTTATAAATTGAAAGCAAAAAGTATTACACACTGATTGACTTGAACACATTTTTTGATTCGAAGTTAAAAAAGCATATTGAATCAATTCCGCACTTTTTTTTGAATGTTGAACAGGTAATACGATATGCATATTACATCGCTATGTATTACATCACTTATATCTGTATGCGCAATCGTGATAAAATAGTCTCAAAGTACAGAAAAGACCCCATCCGATACGAATCGCGAGTTCGTAGTGTTACATATACATATTGGACTTTTGAATACACACCTTCAAAAAGGGAAATTCAGCAAGAGTCGATATGCTCAGTTCTGGATTGAAACAGGCGAGAAAGATTTGGCCGATTTCCGTCGTATTCTGTAAGTAAACGGAGTACTGTAACTTGAAGTTACCTTACTGAGGACTTTTATGTTTTTTATAGTCTTTCTAAATTACATCAACATCAACAAAAGTTCAAGGTGATAGTTGAAGTTTCGGTTCCCAACATGACGATAATTTGCCACCTAAAGAGTGAAGATTATGGTAAGTGTTGGCTGATTACTATTTAAACTCACAATCATATATATGTAGGTGATTAACACGTTGAATGCATAGTTGGAGTTGATGTAACAAAAGAGATAAAGGCGATTGTTGATCCACGAAAATTCATTTCCCTTGTTGGCGAGTCAAACGCACAGTTCAGTAAAGAGACCAAATTTCTTACTGATGCAATCGAAGTGGATGAATTTAACGACAACAACTTTGAAGTCGATATAGATTTGGATTTACTTAGGGAAATGACAGATGATAGTGTTGCAAGTGTCGGCAAAGATAATTTCTCGCCCTTATCGAAAACTAAAATCGAAAGTGACACTGCACCTGCTTCTACACCATTGTTGGAAAATGCAGTACCCGCGGATGCATCAAAAAATGAAAAGAAGACGACCAAGAAGAAGAAAAATCCCGGAGAACTGTGAGTATTCCTAAAGAGCGTAAATGGACACCTCATGTCAACAATAACACATGTGTAAACTGTCTTTGATAGGTGCAAACACAGATGTAAGAATAAGGAGACGTAAGTATTGAGAATACCTGATATACATTTCATCTCTAATCATTCTATGTACTGCAGATGTGCTCATACCTGTTGTAAACTTCACCCATTCGTCGATACACTTCGATGGGAGAAACTCCGTTCTATCGTGCGATACTCTACTTATTGGTACTTTGTCAGAATGGACACCATTAAAGTTACTATTTTTATCAGATTTGTACAACGCGTTCTGATTACTCGTACGATCTGAGCCTGTCTCGCGAATATCGCCCATCGTAATATCTTCGGCATCACCCTTTTTTATATCCACAATTGAAAGTCTAGTTTCAAGATCATCCATATTTTCGATACACTCCATCAAAGCATTATTGTCAAATTCATATACTTCCATCAATTCGCCGTCGTCGTCTTGTGCATGTTCTTCTAAAAGCACATTTGGCACACCATAAATGGAGAAATATAAGTTTTTTTTAGGGAACTTGAAAGTGCACTGCGAACTTACCAATCAAATGATTCTTTGAATTAGCCTCGTTGACTATAATAACAGTGTGAGTAAAAATTGAAAGACTACCCCATAGTGCAACTGAAAATTGAGTGTTAACCTTTTACAGATTGTTGGGAAGTTTTAAAAATACTATTGCCACGGTTCGTCAAGTGTTCTTCCCCAGAAGACTTTAGCCTCTTCTGATTCGTTTTTCCGGTTGCGTTATCATCTTCCTCGTCTTCGGTAGAGTTGGTTCTTTTAATTCCAGAGGTTGTTTGAGAATGCTTGGGCAATGGACTGCTCAGGTATACAATTATGTAAAAATAATTGAAAACGACACCTAACCGAGGATAGTGTCACTATATAGTGCTTGCTTGGGTATAATATTCTCTTTTGCGCATAATTACCTTTAACAAGTAATTACCCTATTCATCTTCCATTCATCATTAGATATATTTCGCAACTCTTATATTTTGTTATAATGGGTGGATGTACATACTTCTCACCCTTGTCCCATGTGTTTTATTTAAATAATAAATTGCATTCATCAATAGTCGTGTGCAAAATAAATTCCGGGTATTCTATCTTTGTCTTTTGCGAAACTGGTTTATAACCCCCACATTTTCGTGGTGACACCACATATAGAGTAAGCGGATACCGAAGCTTGTCTCTTTACGTACAGAAGCATAAATTTATCTAAAGAACGTGTATTACAGATGAACGTTGTTAGCATATATGTGCTCTACTGGTGCGTATGCCCTTTGCATGGAAGCCGTTCGAATTAAAAAGTAGATGGAAGGCCACATAGAATGAGCAAGTGTATTTTGAGTTATAATATTTATACATAGATCCTTAAAAAGAGCAAACCTTCTGACAGTAATATGAGTGCCGAACTCCTCGACGTCCGAAGGTTCGTTTTTCGGGTATTCCTCGAAATCCGTCAACTCATTTATACTACATACACGCTGAGACCGCTTCGAATAGTGTTACCCATGGGTCGTTTTCAATGTTCTCAAAGTCTCGTACAGTAGTACTTGAGGCAAAAATTATCTTGACTGTGAAAAAGTTCACGGTGCGTTTTATGTAATTGAGAGTGTTCTGAATTGGTTTCGCTGCGTACGCTACATTTTTTGCCAAGTGGGGGAAAGGGCTTGTACAACCTTTGATGAAAATATACCTGTTCAAGGTGGAAACTTTAACTGGAGATCTCTCAGAGTTGTCCTCGTGAGCCAAGTGTACGGGATGGGGGGGAGGTATTTATGTAACACGAGCTATTTTTAACTTAATTTTAAATTTGGAATTATTGTCAAAGAGAATGATAATACCAATTCACAAAATTTAAATTTACACAACAGGAAATGTAATTCACACAATAGTACTTCCAAATTTATTTACAGAATTAATCATCCCATTCATCCTCAGCGACTTCTTCATCCTCAGGGTTTGTAGGCTTAGGTTTGACCTCCTCGTCTGGAAGACCCTTAGCAGCCTGGAACATGCGTTCCATTTGTTCTTTGCGACGTTGTTCTTCGCTAACGAATTTCTTGCCCATTTCAAATTTTGCTTTGGATGAAGCCTGAGAAGCAGGAGGAGGTGCAACAGACACTAATTTGAAACAAAAGACGTTACTTCTGAGTTAATATTTGCGGTTTTAGGTAATCGACTTACACTCTGTCATGCCCTCAGGTTGTAAAGAGATGCGTTCCAATTGTTTGTTTTCACCCTTGAACCAACATGCAGCATCTTGTGCTGGACGGTCAGTTACTGCAGTAGGAACAAAGATGTCATCTTGGAAATATTCGGGCTATATAATATGTACTTCTATTAGATCAATGTTTATGCGGTAATGCAAAGTATCTTACTCTAGCACGAGGAACACGGACGCCCACAGTCTCAATGTTTGTAGGAGTTAAACGATAAAATTTGGCGATTTCGATGGATTTAACATCACATTCACGTTTAGGCAAGAAAGAGAAGCCTTGTTGCAGAGTACCAGCTTCTATCTTGGCAAGAGCAACCAATTTTTTTTCTTCCGCTTCGATGTGGAAAGTATGAACAGTTCTATCGCCTCTACCAGCAACATATAATATTTGGCAGTCTGGATCATAGTGAGCGCTCATGATACTTGGGGATATATCAATCATGAGATTTGCTACTGGCTTAGAAAGATCCTCTTTGTTGAATAGCAAGACTTCCCGAGCTGAACCTCGACCAAATCCAACACTCACCAATAAACCAGTCTCCTCGTTTAGCCAAAGTAAACGAGATGGACGTAAACTATTATGAGCAGGACCTTCTGCAACAACATTACCAGTTCTAGCATCCAAGATACGAATGACCTTTTCCTTTGTAGTGGTGGCAATTTGTGTACCATCACGACTCCATGCACAACTAAAAACGACATCCTTGTGCATACCCGTCAATGTTATTTCATCCTTTTTGGTGTCCAAGTTCCAAATACGAATAGTAGGATGTCCCAAATCATCGGAAGTGGTTAATAGGACGTTCTTGGAAGTAGGATGAAATTCAAGCAAGTGAATTTTATCCATGGACCGAGCTGTCAAACGTAATTTATCATGTATTACTATCTCTTTGAACACTCCTTTTTTCTTTTTGTCTAATCGACCTCAGTATACACAATTACCTTCCAAAATAAATTTGGGCTCTGCAACGTCCTCTTCGATCCCACCTTCAGGAATCTCCCAGACACGAATTTTGTTATCATTGGACACTACATACAATGAAGAAATATTAATATACCATTTTTTCCTCCACATTAAACAGTAGGACATACCAGTGACCAAAATAGAATCATCAAAGGGATCAAATTTAAAGTTGATTACTTCAGAACCAGAGAGAAAACAGGGAATTTGAGTAGGGAGTCGACCTGGTTTAGCTGCATTGATGATGCCAATACGGCCACCAGGGCCAGAAATTGGAACCGCGATAAATTTAGAGTTTGCCTAATTGAAATCAGCAAACCCATCAAAACCACTTTCGCGTATATGGAAACAGAAGGATAATTTCCAACTTACTTGAATCAAATCACAATCAGCGCTTTTGTTAATGCTGAGACCGCGAAGATCCTCGAAGCGGGTACTGGGATGATAAAATTTGCCCGAGATATATTTGTACACAGTAGCGTTGGCAGAGCCATACTTGTGAAGCGTTTTCTTTATTGCCCGTATAGAAACATTTTAATAAATCCAATTTTTTTTTCGCGTTCTTTTGCGATTTAGAATGCTTACCTTGGCTTCAGATGAGGAGGAATCGGACTGAAGAGAGAGGTTGCTATGAGTATAATAAAAAAAAGGGTTAGTTTTTATGAGTGAAAATTAAATAGAGAGTAACGTACCTAACGCCACGCTCAATAGTTGTCTCGTTTTTGTTTAGTGAGGAATCGTTATTAGACATTTGCAAAAGTTTAGATTAAGAAGAGAAGACTGAAAACAACAAAAAGGAAAGGACAATTATGTCATTGCTTTTTTTAGAAAAAAGATACGGAGTTTTAACGGCTTACAAGTACAAGAAGTGTGCAGTATGTCAGTAAAGAATAGCACTATCTTGGCATATAAATTAACAAGAAGTATGTAGTTTATTATTTTCTATTCATTATTTTATCCAACCATGCTTCTCTTACGTCCTCTCATTCTCACTATGAATTTGCGTTTAATTTTATGAAATCCATCAAATTATCACCCAACGCCATAAACTTACCGTCTTCTAATTTGTTGAAAATAAGCTTGGATTGACTTGACGCTGCCAAGTAATGTTTAAGGATCTCAGCAAACTATACATGAATGTATAAAAAAAAAGGTCAACATCACCGTATAGTCTTTACTGTCTTCCTTGCACTTACCATAGGCTCTGTTTTTGGGTGAGTGCTTGCAAATGCGCGCTCAAGCACATATAAATCAACTGCTTTATCCTCAACTAACGATGATACAAAACTCAGGCCAAAATCAATCACAACTACAGAGTCGCTGTTCTCTCTCAACATGAGGTTTGATGTTGTCAAGTCGCCATGCACAACATTTAAAGAGTGCATCTTTGCCAAAGAAACACCGATCTTTTGTGCGATTGTGTCTAACAAGAACAGCCTGTTAGAAGTAGAGCCATTTCAAGTAACAGTGTATATGCATACCAGTATCAACATCCTTGTAGTCAGTCTCTTGGTTATCTAAAAGTCTTTGCTTTACAGTAACACCCACAATATTCTCCATAAAAATAGTTGCTGTGCTCATGTCAATAAAATATAAAGTCGGACAGTCCATGCCAGCCTTTTGACATTTGTTCAAACAACGGGCTTCTTGATTAACGCGTCGAGCAGTTAAATGTTGGTCGAGATCAGGGTGACGGTAACTCTTTTTGAAGCGTTCTTTGGCAATGCAGCCATTAGGTTGTGCAAGATAAGTGGGTAAGTGAAAGACACGCTATAAACACAATTAAGTATAATTGGGACTATAATAGTAAAGAGTTCTAAATATACTCACAGCTTCAGCTCCTTGCTTAATCAACACTGCATTGTCAGGAAGCATGTTTATTGCTAATGATATACGTCAAAAGGGGAAAAAGAGCAAATAATTTAAAATGTGTGACTGTATCAGAATTCAAGGTAATTTATTATTTATAGTGTATCCATTGGTGTATCTTTCATGCCCTATATAGAATTGAAATGAATAAGTGAACTATACGATATACGACAGACAACAATCATAATCCTCATACTTACATAGTTTACGTATTCAGGTGTTTCGCATGCTTCATATTCATCAATCAGCTCTTGTACGACGTTACGAGAATCATCAAATTCATCTAAATCATCTGCAAACATAGCATACTTTCTGTATTGTTCCAAGAAAGCATTACGTTTCCTTAACTTGTCATATTGATCGCATGTACGCTTAAATAATGAAGCAATACTTGTATGATTTGCCAACATAAGGCCACTAACACGATGAGGGGTTTGAACATAGGGGGATTTCTTTGATAATGCAACTTGAATGCTAGCAGGTCCCCAAGGTATAAATGAAGCCAATCTTCTTTCACGTATTCTTAGTAAAGATTTGTGAACATCTGTTGGATCTGCTTCTCCTTGAATAATATCTAATACTGAAATATAACAACTACGCTTAGAAGGTACAGTAGACACCATTCTATTCTTGGGTTGTAATAATCTTCTCATCACATCTAATACCGTAGTTTTACGAATCGATTTAGCCTTTTCTACTTGTTCGCTTGAGAATGGTGTATATGCTGTAGTCAAGAAATGACATCTTGGTGTAGGTATTAATGAAGCAACAATGCCTACTAAATCATTATTCATATAACCAGGATATCGAAGTGTAGTTGTACTTGCTGACATCACTGTAGAGACAAGTTGATTTGTTTGTTCAAATGTAGGTTGTTGAATATGTAATCTATCAGTGGCAATACGTGATAATGCTGCATTATCAAGCACAACAACACTATCGGCATTATTGGTCAATCTCTTTAAAGCAAGCATACTGTTATAAGGTTGAACTACAGTATCTGATACTTCTTCAGAATTGGGAAATACGGAATAGGTTTGAATCAACTTTTTGGGATAACGATCGTTTAACTTTTCTAATAAAAATGACCCTAACCCTGATCCAGTACCGCCCGCAATAGAATGTAAAAGCATGAAACCCTACAGTATTTCCACATTAGGCTTTTATATACCGTCTACTTTACGCAATGTTACTTACTTCCAAAGAGTCACTGTTGTCAGCTTCTCGATCAACCATGTCCATAATATCTTCACACATTCGTTCGCCTTGAGAATAACCGTTGGGCCATGTATTTCCTGCTCCTCCTCCGTCTTTTGAAGTAAAGATATTTTCGGGATTATACAAGTTGGCAAAAGGTGAACTTTTAATATTGTTTATAACCTTTAATATAAAGAAAAGGGTAAGACTCCTTGGTTTGGTATCATACGATATTCTACTTACTCTGGGTTCAAGATCTAATAAAAGTGCACGAGGAATATAATGTTCATCGTCAGCCTATATAGTCATTAGTTACTGCATACAACAACTCTATTCCATAAGAAATATTACTTGGTAGAAAAACACATCTTTTCTGTCTCCACCTTCTGTAGCAAAGTCTTCCAAGGTACCATCGTTGCTAATACCATGTTCTGCACATATTTGCTTCCAGAATTCACTACCGACTAATCACAACTTAAGTAATCCAATCAACACTGTGTAAATAAGAATCTAGTCTTACTTTGATTGCCACATTGGCCAGTTTGTAAGGTGATGATTTCGCGCGGCATAGATATTTCTTTTAGTCAATATGGGAGAAGAATGAAATTGTAAAACACGCTTTCATCAGAAAAATATTATGTTTGGACGTGACGCGCCAAATTTCAACCGAGCATTTTAACAAAAAATTGCATTATAAGAAATATATTAACACCAAGCAGAATATAGCTCGAGTAAGGATATGGAATGTTTTATTTGCATATACGTTTTTAGAAGGATTAATATAAGCAATACTAAAACGGTATTGAAGTTGAAGAAAGTGGTAAACACGTAGTTCTTTTTTTGGAGTAAAATTCAATTAAGCATCTGATAACTACTACTACGCTATTTTTATAGTTTTAAGACGAAAGAAACTCACCTCTCAGTCAACTACAATTTCACTAAGGAAGTAGCCAATGGGGTCTAATACCCTTGATATTGTAGCCGAGAGTCTATTTAAGCGAACTCTTTACGATAAAGTAGTATATTATAATTAAATTGTCTGCATTGCATGAATACTTTACATAAAACTTTTATTCTTATTATGGTACAAATGGAGTGTTGGAGGGGGGGATATGATTTATAGACAAATTTACTGCTTGGATTTTTCAGTCAAGTTATTTTGATAATCGTGTAAACGAAGCAAGTTGCGTTCCAACATAGCAACAGTGACTTTTCCAACAGAAGGAACAAAGATAGAGGCACGAGTTTTTACATCTTCTTCAAAGTTCTTGAAAGAAGAAAAGTTGATAGCAACAACACCGTCCTTCAATAAGGATGTGGGAAGCTTGTATTTAGGAGTAGGGACACCGGTAATAACAACATCACATTGAGGGATCACTTGCTCGAGTGTAGCATCAGTGTCTTCTACTTTATGGGCAGATAAATGGATACCAGTACCACGAGTGAAGATTTGAATACCATTCACATCAACAGAGTAAACCTTGGCACCATCATTGGCAAGCATAGCAGCTAAAGGACGGCCGACAATTTCACTACGGTTGATGACAGCAATAGTACGACCGTAAAGACGATTACCGTAGGGAATAACAGGGTTGTAAACACCGATGTATTCAAGGATCTACAGTTAACATAGGGTAACGATGAGTAAAATATGCACTCAACTACGCAAATTTTAATGTGTACACACCTTAACGCATGCAAGAGGAGTACAAGGGATAATACACTTCATGGTTTCAGTCTCATCCATAAAACGAATGTTATGATAGACGTTGTGAACAAACTTGTGACAAAGACCTTCAACATCCTTAAGTTCGCTAACACAACTTTGGAGATACAAATCCTACAACAAAAAGCCCAAACTGATAAATATCCTTCTCCAAAACCACCAACCACTTTCTTCTACTTTACCTGCTTTCCGCCAAAAACGGGATAGTAAACCATGATACCATTGACAGCCTTATCTTCGTTGGCTTCAGTGATCTTTCCTTCCAAATCCAACTTGGTAACTTTACGAAGTTCAAATTCAACACCAGTTTCAGCACATGTCTTGGCAGTCCATTCAGCATACTTCATGGCAGCAGGATCTTCATTGGCAAGAAAACCGACCAACTTGGGACGAATATTACGTTCCTTGATGTCTTGTTTGATTTGATCTCTAAAGATTCGCCTGTGTCAGCAAAATACTTTCCTATGGATAATTGACACCACTTCATCTTATTACCTGAAAGAAGCGGAGACCTTTGAAGCGAGAACGGTTTTGCAAGACATGGTGTTTTATTTTGTGAATATGTAGATAATATTAAGAAAAAAGAAAAAAATATCGGAGATGGTCGTGGCTTTTTAAATCTGTTTGTGGTGTGGAGAAATAAAAAAAAACGACAGTCTTTGAAACATTTTTTTAATTACGCTTTAACGAATTTGGACAAGATCTCCGCCGCTATCCTGAAGCATTATCACTTCCAGAAAGGGTGAAAGAGTCATCTGTTGCGGTAGGTACTTTCCGTGAAGCATTAATCATATCAACCAACTCTTGACGCTGGTTTAATCTCTTTAATCTTCTGTCGCCGCCCCCTTCATATAAAGCCCATCCTGCCTCTGTCTCGGGAATAGCTTTTGGTATAATCACAGGGATATTTTCGTCGTCTAATGCAGCTATTAACGGTGTATAAAATGATGGCATGAGTCAAGGGGAACTAGGAATATACTTTGATTGTCGTCTACTTACTTATGGTAAAGAATCCATCGTTGGTAAACTTGGTTTCTCCAGTCAAAAGGTTTTCTGTAAGACCCATTTAATATAAATATTAACTGATTTAAACTATCATTACGCACGTACCTGCTTCAACACTAACGTAAATGGTACAAATGGAGTGTTGGAGGGGGGGATATGATTTATAGACAAATTTACTGCTTGGATTTTTCAGTCAAGT
>KK076534.1:51719-130379 GCA_000587855.1 Mucor irregularis B50
TTTTTTTGCATAAAATACACTCTACTCCGACGTGTAAAACCATAGCATCTGCACTGTTTATTTACAAGAAGACTGGGTGCTTCGCATATCACATGTATAAGTCTATCACTCGCCTTTCACAGTTACACCTAATGCCTATTTTTGCCTCGAGAACAAAAGTAAATCAGGTTGGAAATTCAACAATAGGGCTAATGTGTGGCGCTCGCAATAATTTGTACAACACTAGAAAATACAATAGATGTGCATAGACTGTAGATATGTGTTGATATAGATTCCTCTCTTTATTTATGTGAATATAATATCCAAAATTAAAATTTGATGGTGACTCACTCCGCTCCGACAAACAACTCGTACAGTCCCCCCATCTTCCATCTGCCCAAACTCCCTCCCCCCATTTTTTTTTCCCTCTTTCCTTACCTGGCTGTCAATAAATATGCTTTAGCTAATCGATTGGCGCTGGCAAGCGCACATACTTCCATCCAAGCCATAATTTGACCTCCAAAAGTAATTTTGAGGGTATTTGCATGTTGCGGCATCACTAACTCTACTACCTCTGCAAATGTATAATCTGTTGGTCTTTCTTTTATTTGCTGCATCATTCGAGGATCTTGCGAAAACCGTCTTTTTCTAGCCAGTGTAACCTTTTCCTCCTCTTCTTCCTCCTCCTCCTCGTCCTCTTCTTCGTCTCCATTAACTTGAGCAACCTTTGGTGATGAATATAATCCAGAAAAATAGCCAGGGTGTCTTTTGATGGGAGCACTTGTGTCTGCCATTTCTCGTAAACCTTGAGACCATTCTTTCATTATCTTTCGAATTTCTGAGTGGTCAGGCTTCTTTTGATTGAATCTGGCTTGTCTCCGAGTTTCAGCCATTTCATATCGTTTTTGTTCCATAATGGATAAAGGGAGTAATTCCGGTACAGTGACTGTCTGAAACTCTGAAAATATTCTACCAAGATGCGTTTTAGCTGAGGGAAGAGGTGAGAGTGCTACGAAGGTGAGGTAGGCATGGGCAACGAAAATTTTGTTGTTCGATAAAGGACTCTCAGCCTCCACTTTGACACCGACTTCCATCGACGTCTTCCATGATTTGTTGACACAAGCTTGAATAGATACCTGTAACATAGTGTAAACATTGAATGAAAATGGACAGGTTATACTAGTGTAACAGACTTACAATATCACCCACTTTCACTGGATGTAAGAATGCAACATCGTCTACCGACCTAGTGACCTTAAAACGGTATTCAAGACATCTTTTCAGTAGAAGTAATGAAATGTTGTTTGTAAGATATACTCACAGAAGGGCAGACGGCGTGACGTTTTGCGGCAATTCCTGCGGCAATGTCGATCCATCCTAAAATAGTCCCAGCGTACGCATAACCCTGTTAAGTTAAAGCAATACGGTTATTCACAGCTGCCTTGCTTGACACACCTCATCGTATTTACCTTGGAATTGCACTGAGCTGGGGAAATTATTTCGGTCATCGTGATTCGACTTGCATGTGCTGGCTTTGCGTCTAAACGGACATTCCCCGCTTTCGTATAAGGATCGGGAAGCAATCTCTGAAATACCGGTTGAGTGACGAACATGACACTACGTATCCACATGGAGCGTACTTGCTCAAAAGCTGTATCGTATATGCTGTTGGGCATAATAAATGTTTCTTGTAATACAGAACCTATAATTTAAAGCAGCATGCTTTTATCCTTTTATTTGTGCGAAAAATTAAAGCCTGTGACTGTGTGGCATGTAAGTATCAATGGTATGATCATGACTAACGGCTATTCATATACATGGTCCAATATATGCGTTTTTACCTCTACCACCCGTCGAAAGAAAGCAATATTGCGTATCTGCTAACGAATTATCAGTCCTTTACGTAGACCACGATTACCAGGATCATATATGTGAGTTTTGAAGATACAAAAGCATTTTCTGCAGAGTTTTAATCACCGTTTCACACCATCCCACAGCCTTCATAATTCCATAACGATAATCAAACTAATATAACTAAACATCACGCTTTTACTTTATTACCCGTAACACAAACCTTTATGCATATACTTTAGCAGCTTTATTTTTAACGGCTGTCAGGAATCCTGTCCTCCCTCTCTATTCTTGAGGTGTATTTTTTTTGCATAAAATACACTCTACTCCGACGTGTAAAACCATAGCATCTGCACTGTTTATTTACAAGAAGACTGGGTGCTTCGCATATCACATGTATAAGTCTATCACTCGCCTTTCACAGTTACACCTAATGCCTATTTTTGCCTCGAGAACAAAAGTAAATCAGGTTGGAAATTCAACAATAGGGCTAATGTGTGGCGCTCGCAATAATTTGTACAACACTAGAAAATACAATAGATGTGCATAGACTGTAGATATGTGTTGATATAGATTCCTCTCTTTATTTATGTGAATATAATATCCAAAATTATGTTGATATATAATACACATTTATTCAACAATTAACTTGCTACAAATCGTTTGCCCTGAGGAGCTTTCCTAAATAGAAACCAAGGATATGTAAATCCATCTACATACTTTGCATAGATGAAACAAGATTGAAAATAGTATATCTTATTTGGATATGTTTTGTATGATTTACTGAAGCGTCCCTATTGCCTGCCTCAGAGTAAAAAAAGAAAGAACGAACAGCTGTACTGTAAATACTTTTACTTTTATTGTGTGAAAAAGTATGTCAAGTCATTACAAAACAAAAAGCTTTCGAGTGTATGTGTTCATCTAACTTATAATTCTCTTATGTCACTTCCCGTGCGTACAGAGGGAGTATGTATGCTTCAAAGTTTCTCAAACGCTATCCATCGCTATTTTTGTTTGTTGTATAATCACATATTGATTTCCGCTTGTACTCGAAATATTTACGTGATATTTGTTGTCACCTAATAGAAGGCGTTCAGGCATATTTCATCATTATACAAAATCTTCCAAAATATCTCACAACACAAATCTTCTATTTTATACTGTCGCATAAAGGAGAGTAAATAATAGCTCTTTTAGCTAGCTTTAATGAGGTGACATCAAACGAACCAATTAATATTGGAAAGGCATGGTGATAATGACTTTTCTGCTCCTGAATCACTATTACTCCCCTCTTACAATTAAATCAACTACATCAATAATAGAAATCACATACGAAAAGACAATGGTAACTTTGTCTCTTACCGTGATGTTTAACTATCAATGATTTCCAAGGAAAGTGAACGTGGTAGATTAACGTGGTATACATTTGAAAGGAGTTTCTGTAAATAGTAGCCAATCATAGTAAAGTAACACTGAATATAAATAAATTAGGTGTGCGTTTTCCGCGGGAAGCCAATGGTGTTAGTGCAAAATCATCATCCGCGGAAATCAATTAGTAAAGTTATAAATAACACCAGGCTTTGTTTATTCTCTTCTTCTTCTTTCTTTACAGTCATCCCTGATTATTTGAATATGTCTGAAGTTTCCCTTTTCGAATCAAACTTGCTTAGTCCCGAAGTTCAATCACTTTTACCTGCCGGTTATACCTTGCGTGCCCTTCGTTCTAACGATTATGATCGCGGTTTCCTCAAAGTATTGGAAGTCTTGACTGAAGTGGGTGGACACACCAAGGAGGAGTTTGATGGTAACCACAGATTTTAGTGGAAGGTGCCAAACATGATATTTATTTTTTCAATTAGAGCAATTTAATTACTTGAAGAAGCATAATCACGAATGTAAGCTGTAATTATCCTCTCGGGAGACGCGACAGGGAATCTAATATCACTTTTGACCACACAGATCACACTATCACCATCACTGAGGATGCCAAGGATGAAGTTGTAGCTGTTGGTACTATCTTTGTTGAGAGAAAGTTTGTTCACAAAAACGGTTTAGTGGGTCACATCGAGGATATTGCTGTGAATAGCAATCAACAAGGTAAGAAGTTGGGTTTGAGAATCATTCAAGCACTCAAGTTTATTGGTGCCCAACGTGGTTGCTATAAGGTCATTTTGGATTGCTCTGAAAAGGTAATGAACCTGAAATTAGTATTTCGCGGGATATTGACTAAGCGATGCGTGTTTTCATTAGAACGTTCCTTTCTACGAAAAGTGTGGTTTTAAGCAAAAGGAGGTTGAAATGGCTTGGTACGTTCCTCAAGTGAAGGCCCGCTTGTAAAATAAAAAAATATATCCCCTCGTGTAATCAATACAAGCCTGTTGCTTACACTCCTCAAATTCATTTGCACTATAACTGCCATTCATACAACATGCACAAAATAAAATTATAAACCATGAGTGAAAATCTATGTCACTGATGTAAATTCGAGTACAAATGTGACACAATCAGAAATAATGCAATTCATTGCACACCTTCTATTAAATCAGAGTCCGTATGCTTCTGCTGCATTACTACTTTTGTTTGTTTGTTTGTATAACTCTGAAAACAGGTCGACCATCAAGGTTACTAACATGAGGCTCTGTAAAAAATGACCAAAAACTGTCTAACGGTTTTATTGATTGTTGTAGAGTGTTTGAAAAGCTATTAGTGATAATATAGGTAAAAGGCGTGTTCTAGTTGACGTAAAGCAATTTCTAATCCCAGCTTGCTGTTTTCAAGTTTTTAAGGAGAATAGGGTATGTTGTAGTGTGATTATCATAACCCCAAATAGTATCCATATGCTCATAATCCTCTATACGCTCGACATGCACCAAATTGAGCATAGGGAACAGGGTCTTTGTGTTGCTGCTTGTGGTGCTATCTTCGTGGTTGGATGATTCTTTCGCTAATTGGGTACGTGATAGACCGTGCGCTTCAAATCCTTTAAAAGTGCGAACCAGCCTTTCACCATTCACCAAATAATCAGCCGTACCATAAAAGATCGTTAAAGGGACCTGATAAGTGCTCTTTTTTTGGTTATGGTTGACATTCTCATCACCGATATACATACACACTCCCTTACGTCCCCATCCAGCGATCCAATCAGCGATCAATTTAGAACTCACAGGGCGTGGGGTATATTGAAAATATTTTGCTTTCCTTCTTCTGAGCCAATGGCTATCCCACCATGTAAACAAGTAAGAGAACATGCTGTACGCCAAAAAGCAGAATAGGTTGGGTTCGACGTATTTTTGAGCTACTGACATTGCTGGTAAAAATTGTCCTACGCCTATACATATACGATATCATGCCAAGTTGTTAGCCCATTTTTTTCATATTTTTTTTTTCTTTATCGGGTACATACCAAACATCAAAGAAAACATCCAATCACTCAAATTGATCAACAGCGTAAGTGGAAAAGTGCTAAAAAATTACATCATAAGCAAAAATTAACTCATTGTCGCTGCATATAAATATTATGGATCGGTGATGACACTTACTTGATCAAATTACCAGCAAAGACTGCAGGAGCCAATGCAACAAAGCAACTTAATTTATCACTTAGTTCTGGCAATAAGGATAAACCAACAAATACTTGAGCATTTCCTTGTGAATGACCAATATACGCAACCTTATATTAATTTTTAGTGTTACATGTGTAAATCTCAAATGATATAGGCAAGTACATACTTTGGGAAACCCTGAGTAAAGTCTAACATGGTCAATCAGAGCAGGGAAGTCATAGATACCTAGTTCTTTTAAGCCCCAGTTCCAATATTCTGGGTCTTTACAGGATAGCGAAGTATGACCTAAACCAGCTGTAGATCGGTTATTTCCAACCCATACATCATAGCCTTCATCTATCAAAACAAATGCCAAGGATCGCTCTTCATTCAGCACAAATGCGCCTGAGCATTGAAATAGACCATGACCGATTAGTACTGGCCGCTTTCCTAAAGATTAGAGCAGTCAGAATCTATTTCTAAAGTGTTATGTAACAACGATGAACGATATACCTTGAGGATTTGTGCCTTTTTTGAATATTCTATACATGATGAGTATGTACCCGTCTTCGGTTACGACTTCATGCTTTTCGCTTGTATATCCCCATAAATTTGCATAGTAGACCTCATCTTGCGTGAGCAACTCTTTCTGATTTATTATCTTTTCCTCTTTGTCCTGAGCTCGCTTTTTTTTATAATAATAGGTATCCAGTACATGCGTTTTTGCAGTTCTATAAGTTGCTATAGTGACAAAATACAGAAGCATTGGTGCGGATAATATGATTGAGGCAAGTGAACGTGCAGTAAGCATCAAGTGTTGTGACATTGATCTCTTGACTCTCCTCACTTTGACTAGATCAGGCGATATATTATGAGGACCATCTTTGCACACACCAGTTTGATCAGAGACGCTTGTAATTGGTGCTTTGCTGTTCGTCTCCATCGTAGTTGTATCTACATCTATGCTATCATTATCATCTATATGTTCTATTGAGTCAATATCCTCCACTAGTATTTCATTAAATAGATCATCCTCTTTTGCCAATTTATTTTGGAGAATTTTTGGTTCCCAGCGCCCCTCTGAAGGCAGTTCTGGGCTTTTAACATACGACATGATAAAGGTATATAAAAAAGAATGAAATATGCAGGAAATGTAAAAAGGATGCATTATAAAGCTCTAGAGGAGGTTTGAATATTTACACTCCGCTTTCGGCGGGACTGCTTTTACAGCTTCAGGTTTTTTTTCTCTCTTCACTACTTTTTTCATCCCTCCCCTTTGAAACGTGAAATAAAGGGGTTCACTATGACCAATAATACTACTTCTACTTTACCCAAACCCGGGGAAATTGTTGTTCATGACTTTAGACCTTCTGAAAAACCAATTGTTGGAGAATCTTTAAAAGTGTTTCAATGGAATGTTGAAAGAAATTATGGTAATTTTATCTCCCGATTATTATCTAAGTGACTACAAGGGGAACAAAGTAATAACACTACTATAGAATCAGAGGCTATTATAAAAGTGGTTCAAGACTTAGATCCTGATGTTATTATTCTTCAAGAAGTTGATATATTCTGTAAGAGATCTGGTAATCGAGACCATATGCAGGAATTATGCAAGATCTTGGAGCTTAAGGGTGGATTTGTCTGTGAATTCGAGGAACTTGACGATCCCATGCGTAAATTAAGAGATGCAGGCGGGGGAGTGCATGGCAATGCTATTCTTTCAAAGCATGATGTTGAATTCAGAGTGCTTGAACACCGTAAGAGTTTAATAAACTGGGAAAAAGATGGTAAAAAATTCAAGGAACCTAGACGTGGCCAGTAAGTAATTGAGAAAAATGTCGTCATACAGACACTAATTTTTGCTGCTCTTGTAACCTTAAAAAATTAGACGTTTTACATTAGTCGGAACAGTAAATGCGTCACCATTACCTCCTATCATTTGTTACTGCGTGCATTTAGAGGTTAGAAAGATCTTCTGTCATTTATAAGTAGTAGTTTCTAACATTAAAAGAATTCGTACTTAGGTCTTTACAGGGATTATTGGCCGTATTCACAATTTCTCCGATGTATTTGAGGACGCAGCAAAGCATGCAGAGGAATATCCCCATCAAATCATTGGTGGAGACTTAAATACCATGGCACATTCAATAGTTAGACTTTCTCCAAAATATGCTCGCGACAGATACAGAATATTATCTGTAGGTGATTCAGAAAGCAACTGGTTTGACAGACATGTTATGGCAGTGTATCGCGACCCACAACATGAATTTAATCTTCGGTTAGCAAGTGCGGGCTTTCCATTCTGTATGGCCCCGATCCGCGCTGTCAGATTTATTTGGCGTGTTCTAGGTTCATGGATCTTTGAATTTGCAGGTGGATTTGATATGGAAACACTAAGAAGAGCTCGCAACCCCGGATTTTACGATCCATGGGATCCTGATGAAGTAACTCTTCATAATCCAGATTACTTTGGTTTATTTAAAGCTAAGTTGGATTGGACTATGGTGAGATGTATTGACGTACGTCAAAAGTGGATTGGAAATAGAGACTATAGCGCAAGTGATCACGCCTATTTAATGGTGAAGGTCACTCCTGATACAAGAGAGAAGATTAATAATACCCAAGAGGTTTGGAAAAAGAGACGTTTACAATGGCAACCTAATGCTTCTGCACCTTACTGGCGTACCACGATTGGTGCATCTATCTTAATACTTGTAATGACGCTGGTTTCACAATTGATATTATACGTGAGTAACCATTGGGCTACCGTTCTTACTTGAATTACTTTTTTTTTTCACGTTTTGAAATACACATGGAAACTTAAAAATTGCCCCGTTTTGTATTCTACAAATAGCTGTTCTACACATTTTGCTGCTATTGTTACTATTACTACTACTAATATCTACCACTATTATTTGCCCCATTGATCTTATCAGCTGTCTTCCTGAGAACACAGTGTGATTTTTATACGTATCTCCCCTTTATACACAAAATTTATATTATTTATCTTATCTGTATTTCATTTAGTAATGTGTAATATCATTTCAAACGAAGCTTGCGTGTAAATAAGTTTACATAATCTTTTTCCTTCATATCTCTAAAGAATAAAAGAAAATGGATGTCAATGTTTAAATTAACAAGTTCTTCATTGTGCACATGAGTTTTCTATTTCCACTCACACTTTCATTTTGGAATCTGTGGGTAAAAAATAATTGTAAATATGTATATTGACTCCATAATGGAATCATGATGATCAAGAGTACGAAAAAAAAAATACTTGGTATTACTATAAACAAAGAATTTAACTGGTTAATTTGAAATGTATAATTTAAGTACACTGTAGAATTACGATAACGTGACTTCACGGGCAAGTGAGTGTGCGAGGGAATTACGACAGTATATTTGCTCAAGCAGGCACTAATACCTTCTACTTTGATAATAATATCTATTACGAAACCTTATGTCTCAATACATCGTACAGTTTTCTACTTTGAGCATTGATCTTTTGACATTTGATGTACTCCATATTTTCCCATAACAGTGAATTCAGAAGAATGCTATATCATATCGCGTTCATTTGTTCCGTCCCCGTCTAGAATTTGCACGGATCGTATACACACATACATACATTCATACTTAACAGAATATGTAAACTATTCAATGACAGCAAGTTAGCTCATATATCAGCAACATGTGTCAATTATTATGTATATCGTATACAATACTGAGTTTTGTTTTATTTACGCAACACTCTAAAAGTATTCAATTTTAGTTAGACCATAAGCTAAATTGCTTCCTAGTAGTAAATATCGCACAAACAACACTTCTAACGGTAAGCGGAATTAAAGAGTGGAACGCATCATCAAAGAGAAACATAGTCTAGTACTGGTATAATTTGAGAACATAGCAACCAATACGCTCAAGTGGGTGATGAGAATTCCTTTGGTATATTCTACTGATTGCTATTAATGGAAGTAGTTTTGAATCGTTTGGTTGGTGATGTGGATTCATTATCGCTATGTAATAGCATTAGGAGTTTGAACTTTACTTTTTTATTATTTATTAAATTCCTATTACTATTTGGGGGTGAGAGTTGTACCAAGACCTGTCTTCTCTTTTTGAATGCTAAATTTAAGCCGATCAACACAGTCAGAGAGTGGGGAAGAAATAGAGAATGGGAATGTTCAACAATATGTTGCACTTTTTTTTTGTGGAACTGTGATGGTTTCATGGGAAAAGTAAATATTGAGAGGATGTACCGGTATAATTCACACGACGACTAATACAAGAATTGTTAAAGGAAAATATTATAAGCATGAAAAGTTTAAGTGGTGGTAACCTCGGATTTAATTATCCGCTCCAACTTTTTGCACCCCCATTATATCATTTCGATAATTTCACACTATTTCGTACAAGCACCCCCATTTTCATGGCCCTTCCAATACTCCGCCAATTGTTAGATTATCTCGTTTTTTAGTAATAAGAGATACATATTATTCAAATCTAGTCGCACAGCCTTTGATGTCTTTATTTGGGGGGAAAGATAACAGGAGCAGTAAAAGAGTAGAGTGAGAAACTACTTTTGATTGGCTAGAATTACCATTGTTGTTTTGGCAGTTGAAATACACTAAGCGAGAATCCATGAATCAGAATTGTTCATTTGTAATAAAATGGAACTTGGTATTCAGATTTATTACCTATATTGGGATAGAACATATATGGCAGTGGTCAAAATACTGTCTATGAGCAAAGTGGCGCATCTTGGAATTCTATCCTACCTTAAGGTTGCGTACAACAATATTCATCCCATTGTGGGGTATCATGGAAACTGAGGAAATCTAGTTTCGCAACAATTGAAAAAAGATATAAATACTGAACCGTTTTACATCTCGATCCCTCTTTTTTAAATTAACAGATCAACCTTCTTTTCTATTACAACCTTTTTTTTTTTTATTATCTTTTTTGAGTTTTTTGAATCAAAAAATTTAACGATCCACAATAACTTTTTTGCTTGAAAAAAAATAAAAAGAAACAACAATTAATATGACTACACAGATCAAATCTCAAGACCTGGGCTTTCCCTTGTATATGACAGCTTGCGCATGTATTGCTGCTCTTTCCGGTTTGAATATCGGTTGGCACATCAGTAAGTTTTCAATATCGAAAATTTCTTGATCCGGTATTAATTTTGCGCTTTTCCCATAGGTGTTCCCAACATGCCACAAAAGGTCATTATGGGTCAAGTCCATCCTGACGGCTCTTACAACTGTTTACCAGGAACTAATGAGTCCGGTCCTCTGCCTGGTTGTCTCCCCATGGATTTCAACACTTGGTAAATATCTATATATATTTTTTTAATAACAAAGTTTGATCCCAGTTACTTATCTACAAACTATCCATATATAGGGGTTTCACCGTTGGTGCATATGCCATTGGTGGTTTCTTTGGTGCCATTGCTAGTAAATACTTGAACGTCTGGTTCGGTCGTCGCGATAACATTATGTTGTCTTGTATTTTAATGATTATCGGTGGTATCTTATCTGCTTGTGCTATCAATCTTGGTATGTACGCTGTCGGTCGTGCTGTTGTTGGTTTTGCTGCTGGTATGAGTGGCTCTTCTGTTGCTATTTATGTCTCTGAAATTTCCACAAAGAAGAGTCGTGGTGCTCTTGGTTCAGTCTTTGAATTATTCTTAAATTGTGGTATCTTCTTAACTCAAATCGCTGGTCGTTATATGTCTGCTGCTCCCACTTGGCGTTTCTTGTGGGCTATCCCCACTATTATCGCTGCTGTTCAATTGTTCTTGATGTTCTTCTTCACTGTTGAATGTCCTCGTCGTCTTTGCGCAAACAAGGATTACGATAAAGCTTGCGCTAACCTTCAAAAACTCCGTGCTGGCGCTGATGTTGAAGAAGAATTCGCTGCCTTGCTTGCTGCCCGTCAACGTGAAATCGATAATGCTCAGCCTCAATTCTCTATTTGGGATATTCTTTCTTGCAAGGATAAGCACATTACATGGCACGCAATTATTGTTATGGTTATTCAAGCCTATAACCAAATCGGTGGTATCGGTCCCATGTCTGTCTACTCTGTCGGTTTCTTCAACACTATTCTTAAGGATGCTAACTTGGCCTCTACTCTCTCTCTTGTCGATGCTGCCGTCAAAATTATTGCTACTGGCGTTGCTCTCGCTCTCATGCACAAGGTTGGTCGTAAGGGTTTTATGATGATCTCCACTGGTGGTACTTGTATCTCTTCAGTTATGATGGTTCTCGGCTGTGCCTTAAGAACTAGCGATGGTACCCAAGGTATTGGTGGCCTTGTCATTGCTGCTGCTGTCATCTTTACTGGTACTTATGCTATGGGCTGTGGTGTTGTCCCTTGGATGATTGCCCCCGAACTCTTGCCTATGCACGCTCTTGCCTCTGGTTCCGCTCTTGGTATGTTATGGTTATTCAAGCCTATAACCAAATCGGTGGTATCGGTCCCATGTCTGTCTACTCTGTCGGTTTCTTCAACACTATTCTTAAGGATGCTAACTTGGCCTCTACTCTCTCTCTTGTCGATGCTGCCGTCAAAATTATTGCTACTGGCGTTGCTCTCGCTCTCATGCACAAGGTTGGTCGTAAGGGTTTTATGATGATCTCCACTGGTGGTACTTGTATCTCTTCAGTTATGATGGTTCTCGGCTGTGCCTTAAGAACTAGCGATGGTACCCAAGGTATTGGTGGCCTTGTCATTGCTGCTGCTGTCATCTTTACTGGTACTTATGCTATGGGCTGTGGTGTTGTCCCTTGGATGATTGCCCCCGAACTCTTGCCTATGCACGCTCTTGCCTCTGGTTCCGCTCTTGGTAGTTCTTCCAACTGGCTCTTCAACTTCATCATTAACACCATCTGGCCCAAGATGAGTACCGCCCTCGGTGTTTATGCTTTCATTGTCTTTGTTGTCATCAACTTGATCGGTTTCCTTTTCATGACTTTCTGTATGCCCGAAACTACTGGTCGTGATCTTGATGATCACGGTAAGAAGAGCAAGCTTGGCGATGCTGAAATCAATGATGTCTCTAGCTCCAACAGCGAGACCGAGAAGAACGGCACCTTCGATCATGTTGAAGTCAGTAGCAAGATTGAAAACAGCAACAAGCAGTAAAGAAATGACCCCTTATCGTTTTAATATGATTATTCCCCTTTCTATCATAATTCTTTATATTTCACCTTCTTCAATTCCTGTTGACATGTAAAATATCTTTCCTCTTGCTTTAACCTGCAAGCTACTTTGTATTATCTCTCACTTCTTTACTACTCTTTTACTTTCTCCTATATCCTCTATATAAAACTAGTTTTTATTTTTACGTTTTGTATTATTTTATCTTTCTTTCCCTTTCTCTTCCTCCCCCCAAATCTTCAAATTGTACTTTCATAATATTAAAATTTAACTTGTTTAGTTCTTTTCAAATTATACCTCTCATCCCACGATCATGATTGGAGGCTGTGGTTGAAACACTTTTTTGATAATCCCCCCAGAGCTATTTATGTCGTCAAAGGTACCACATCTAGTGGAAGCTCAATATTTAATCTCAGTTTCGCTCCATCCTCATCTTCGGTACTACCGCATAACGAATCAGATGTCATTGTGTGGGGTATTTCGACACTTACTGAATATGGTAAAATATGCTACTTCAAAATACTATAAATTGCTTGCTTTGAACCCTTATCGATACTTTTCTTCTCATTCTATCATCAAAGTAACAGAACTTTCTTTTTTTTTTTTACATATCTTTTTTTGCGTTTTTTTAATTAATTTCACAGAACTTATATTAAACAAAAAATAAAAAAGAGTAACCACACCAACAAAAATGTCATCACACGTCAAATCTCAAGACTTGGGCTTCCCTACCTATATGGTTGCCTGCGCCGTTGTAGCAGCTCTTTCCGGCTTCAATGTTGGATGGCACATCAGTATGTTTCATATTACAATTCATTAACATTAATCTTAAATTGACACATTTCACAATTAAGGTGTTCCTAACATGCCTGAAAAGGTCATAATGGGTGAAGTCCATCCAGATGGTTCTTATAACTGTTTACCAGGAACTAATGAATCAGGGCCATTACCTGCTTGTCTTCCTATGGACTTTCCTACATGGTAATATAGCCTACAATTACTTTTCAACTCAAGTTTGAAATAAGCTAATTTTAAATTACGTAGGGGCTATACTATCGGTGCTTTTGCTATCGGTGGTTTCTTTGGTTCTCTCGCTAGTAAATATATGAACGTCTGGTTTGGCCGTCGTGATAACATCATGATCTCTTGCGGCTGGATGATGGTCGGTGGTATTTTATCTGCTTGCTCCATCAATCTCACAATGTACGCAGTCGGTCGTGCTTTAGTCGGTTTCGCAGCGGGTATGTGTGGTTCTTCTGTCGCCATTTACGTCTCTGAAATTTCCACAAAAAAAAGTCGTGGTGCTCTCGGTTCACTGTTTGAATTGTTTTTAAATCTTGGTATCTTACTGACTCAAGTTTGTGGTCGTTATATGGCGTCTGCCCCTACCTGGAGATTTTTGTGGGCTATTCCTACTTTTATTGCCGGTATTCAAATGGCTGTCTTGTTCTTTTTCACTGTAGAATGTCCTCGTCGTCTTTGTGCTAACAAAAAATACGATGAAGCTTGCGCTACTCTTCAAAAACTTCGTGCTGGCGCTGATGTCGAAGAAGAGTTTGCAGGTATTCTTGCTGCTCGACAACGTGAAACTGAGAGTGCTCAAAAGCAATTCTCTATCTGGGACATTATTTCTTGTAAAGACAGACACATTACCTGGAACACTGTTATTGTCATGGTTATTCAAGCCTTCAATCAAATTGGTGGTATCGGTCCCATGTCGGTTTACTCTGTCGGTTTCTTCACCAACATCTTTGGAGACGCTACCTTGGCTTCTAACATCTCTCTTGCTGATGCTGCAGTTAATATTGCCGCTACTTTAGTAGCTGTTATTTTCATGCACAGAGTTGGACGCAAGGGTTTCATGATGATTTCTACTGGTGGTACTTGCGTTGCCTCTGTCTTAATGGTCTTGGGTTCTACTCTCAAATCTAGTGATGGTACTCAAGGTATTGGTGGGCTTGCAATCGCCGCTGCCATTCTTTTCACTGGTACATACTCTATGGGTTGTGGTGTCATTCCATGGTTAATTGCCCCCGAACTTTTGCCTATGCATGCCCTTGCATCTGGTTCTGCCCTTGGTAACTCATCCAATTGGCTTTTCAACTTTGTCATTAACACTGTTTGGCCCAAGATGAGCGAAGGTCTTGGAACTTACAGTTTCATTGTCTTTGTTGTTATTAACTTGTTCGGTTTCCTCTTTGTTACTTTCTTTATGCCAGAAACCACTGGCCGCGATCTTGATGATCACCATAAGAAAGGAAAGCCTTCCGACATTGAAGATAACGATGTTTCCAGCTCCAGCGCTGAAACTGATGATACCAGTAATGAAAAAATTGCCACCAAAAACTATGGACATACCGAAGTATCTCATTAAATAACACCTCACTATCTTGAAAGATGATATCCCCTCCCCGTTGATTTTTTTCTCATTACTTTCTTTATTATTTCTTCATTCCTTTTGTTGATCTGTAAAATAGCTAATCGCAAACCTTATTTCCATGTGTGATCGAGATCACTCTTTGTACTTTTATATTTCCCTTATTTACTATTACTTTCTTCTATCATCTCAATATGTTGAAATATTCATTATTTTAATTGTATTGAATTTCTTGTACTTTCATATATTTTTATTTGTAATAATAAAAACTTTACTCAAGCTATTTCAGCTCAACTGTAAAAAAAAAAAAAAATCCTGTTTATCTGGTTGATTTATAACTCACACGATCATTGATTGGTCCGCTTTTCATTATTACAAGATGAATTTGTTTCTGAGTAACGCATGTGAGTACCACCAGCAGGAAGAGTGGCCGGATTGCCTAAGACGGGATATACTTGATCCATTTTCACACTGCTAGCGTGATATAGTAGTTATAATCGATAATGCGATAGCGCTATAGTACAAATACCACGTATATGTTACGAACAAAAATACAGGTATGTCTATTGAAAGCAAGTGGAATAAAACTTGAATACTGGAGAATTTACCCGTAGATACGGAAGTGTCATCTATGATATGATAAGATTATCTTATATTATCTATAAAGAGAGTTTTGCATTTCGATCATGAATTTGTTATCTCGTCTTTTCCAAGTTGATATAATCGTGTAACCCGCTACTATCAGCCAAGCGCATTTCTTTGCCTACTGATAAGATTTCAATACTTGAAAGATAGACGGTATTTTTGGGCGCTAGTTTATTTGTTACAGTCAAAACGAGTAAGGTTACCCAGTATCTAAAAAGTTTTCTCATCGTGGATTTTATAAAAAAAAACTTTTCAGAGAGTAAAATAAAAATGACTTAATGAGCTCGCTTTAGTTTGAAGGAGCTGTAAATTGACCTCAAATGTCATCATATAGACTGGAAAATTGTATAGCAGTTTCAAAAGTTGTGGATGATACATGATGCTTTTGTAAGTGCGATACTATCATGGTGAACTATTGTTGCGCAACGTTGCATTTCTAGTTTTTCCTCATGCGAAAAGAAGAACTGATCAGGTGGAATAGCATAATGGTAATGCATAATTTGTATATATACCTAACTGTGATAACAATGCGATTTTCAGTGCTAGCAACGTGAGGAACAAAAGTACACCACATTGAAACCTGCTGTTTTTACATATGTGGCTTGAAGCGTGACTTTTATTACTTTTATGCATGCTTAATATTAAAATAATGAATGATGTTAAAGTTGTATGTACGCTCGCTTGAAGATTCCTTTAAAATTTGAGGAGGAAAAAATGGTTTTGTGCTACTCCATATCAATATGTTACCATGCTTTGTGTCGATGTTTTTGTGTTGATGTTTCCAATTGATGACTGTGTCACAATAGCAAACATTATGACGCATAAATAAAGTACTTTTCTTTTCTTTCGGCCACACAAGCAAAAGCCATCACTTACTTGATTTTCCAAATGTGTTTTTACAAGAGCTTATATCTTCAATAATCTTAATGAGATCTTAGTTGTGAATTATTGATAGCCTATCACCTGATGTTACACTCATAGATTAAAACCTACCATTTAGAAGCAATTCTAGTAATAAAGTACATAAGCAAGTATGAGGTAAAATAGTATCACTCAAAAGGTCAAAACTTCGAATTCCCACCGCTTCGAACCCCATAATATTTGGGAATACATAATTTCTTTCCACTATTAAGCATATTACCACCCATATGTGATGTATGTAAGATTAACATTCAAGTAACACAAAACGTAAATCATTCAACACGATCTAAAGAAATACCACGTAACGCGCCGTCAGACAATCCAATAGAAACTCGGATATATTCATGATCACATACGTTGAAAGTGGTGTGGTATGGTGTAGTTCCTGGCCAACTATTCTAAAGGAACACTTACTTATGTTCCAATTCAAGAGCTGTTATGATTTACAATCTTAATATAATATTTTGTAGTTTAAAACAGATAAAATAAAGTGAGACTGTAAATAGGTTGTCCTTTATTCAATTATAAAACAGGAGGTGTTTATATAGATCGTACTCTTCTCTAGCTGTTACAATTAATGACTGTACAAGTACTACTGTTATTGTGTACTTTGTCTAACCCACGCTTCTACCATCCAACAAGTCTTTCCTGATCTTGTGTCACCACCATGTCTTACAAGTAACCACCTAGGTGTCCCTATGTGGTCTACTGTGGCTTATCTCATAGTATGCTATTATTATCACAATCATTGTTTTATGGAGGTATTTGTAAACATTGCTTATTCAGATCACCACAAGAGCCATCAGGATATTTGAGTTAAATTGGGAGCTATGCAAAGTCAGTAGCTCGAAAACTACATAGAGTGTATACTCAAAATCAAAACGTATTTCATCAAAGGCGCGGGTTGCGTCATTCGAGTACATAAGATCAAGTGCATTTTACTCAAGATTAAATACCAAATTAGAATATGAAGAAATTGCGATAGAATAATTTTATGCAGAGTATGTACACGGATCAAGTGGTCACCGTCTTTAAAATATGCACCATGTAACTCCCTAATTACAGATCAATATGTACCTTAGCTCGGATTCAAAATTTAGTACATAATATAATTATAAAGTACATATTATCTCAAGTCACCCATTGCGAAATCATTAAGAGAAGTTGCAGTGAGCAAGATAAGATTGTTGTTGGATACATAGGCACTCGTTGATGTTTTTCAAATACGTGGCGTGCATAATCTGCGAAAAAAATGTTTAGCATTATACTTGGAATTGTTGTGTCTTTTTAATAGCATATAAGGACATATGTATTTGTTTTTCAATAATGTATAAAGTCTGACCTTTTTTTTAACTCTTTTCGCATCAGAATGATCATTTACTGACTTCATGGTGAAGTGGAGGAGTTACTTGGAAGAATTTTGGAAAGAGGCAAAGAACCTATAAATCGGGTTTACGAATGCAATATGCAAGCTCGATACTCTTGGCGTTATTTACCAGTGTGAAAAATACTTATTTAGGGCGTTAGACAATAGCCCTTGCTACTTAACAGATGCTAGTCGCGTACATTAGAAGTATACGCTCAGAAATTGACATAATTAATCGTGGTTTGTCAAATCTTACTAGTCTGTAAAATGAGCAGACGATTGTCTTGAATAATTATAAAATTTACATTGGTTTTTTAAAAGAAGAACATAGTTAACACATATATAACGCCAAGACGCAAGAGGTAATATAATTATAATTATACCACTATTTCATAATGCAAATATACTATACTTGTGCGAGAATAATAGCACTTCGGCGCCGTTTGTAACATACAAAATAAAATAAGAAAATGTTGGTAGGAATAGAATTTATTGATACATGAAGCGTCTCTATCGCTAGTAAAAAGAGAATATGTACGTACACATGTATATGCTTTTCATGGATGCTCCTCTGATTACGTATGTATGTATGTATGAAACTTAAAAAATATTAGAATTAGGCATTATCGCCGTAAAAGATGTGCTAAAAATCCGTTCAATAAAGTATATTCATTGCTCATCTTTTTAAACTAATGATCGCATGCTATACGTACAGCTTCACAAATTCTATGTATTATAGTTCCACAAGCCATGAGCAACATTGTAAGAATCGTATGGTCCGATCATTGCTATCAGAGGTACATAGCACACCAAAGGCAACGTCTTTGGTGGCATTCGAACTGATAATAGTATGTGCCTCTTCGGTTAACTATTTTATACTGACTTCGGAAGGACTTGGTTCCACATTTGTTGTAAACCTGATATACTTCACTTATTGGCAAATTAAGTAGAATTTACTTTTAATGCATTGCTTGATTATTGTAGAAAATTTCTATCGATATCAACATTGTCAGCAGTGAATATTCTGTGTTTCAGCATTTCATGCAAATCAATAAAGGAATCAGTTGATTTCTTCCCCTCTTTGGCGTCAACTCTTCACGTTTCATAAAGCCTCCAGTGCAAAAAGGGTCAAGACGGAGCTAAATTGAATTTTAAATATGACAGATTCCCTCAAAAAAATGCTTTTCAAGTGAAGCCATTTATTCATTTTGCCTCCATCTCCATTCTAATGAGACGTGCAAGAGAAAATATACCGGTGTGGTATTTGTAAACATTGCTTATTCAGATCACCACAAGAGCCATCAGGATATTTGAGTTAAATTGGGAGCTATGCAAAGTCAGTAGCTCGAAAACTACATAGAGTGTATACTCAAAATCAAAACGTATTTCATCAAAGACGTACACACTTCTACTTATTGGCAAATTAAGTAGAATTTACTTTTAATGCATTGCTTGATTATTGTAGAAAATTTCTATCGATATCAACATTGTCAGCAGTGAATATTCTGTGTTTCAGCATTTCATGCAAATCAATAAAGGAATCAGTTGATTTCTTCCCCTCTTTGGCGTCAACTCTTCACGTTTCATAAAGCCTCCAGTGCAAAAAGGGTCAAGACGGAGCTAAATTGAATTTTAAATATGACAGATTCCCTCAAAAAAATGCTTTTCAAGTGAAGCCATTTATTCATTTTGCCTCCATCTCCATTCTAATGAGACGTGCAAGAGAAAATATACCGGTGTCATTTTGCCTAAGGTCTTGCTATGCGTACTATACCTTGGGACAAACATAGACTCGTTGATCTTCAAAGGTAAGGGCTCCAACAAATTTTGTTCGTGTAATATAAAAAGTGACTTTAAGTGAATAATTAATCATCTTTTGCTCTACTTTATACGTAACTAAGATATATGTAATTAGTTTTCAGGATGGAGTATGGGCAAAAATTTCTGAAATTATAGGGCATCCATAACATAAATGCGCTGATTCTACTACATCCATCACATCATTAACTTGCGCTGCTTCAACAAAACGAAGTTCTTTTTTACATAAAAGATTACATACAAGACGATGAACTGGCGTTTTTCGACTGCTTATATTTTCTAATTCTTGAAGTTCAAGCGTGGAGTTGGTCCAGAAAGGTTACACAGTGCGACATAAATTGTAGGCATACTTTATCTTTTTTTATCTATATTCATACCGGCGGGTTGATGCGACAAGGATTGAAAGGAATGCTGAAAAATTAAAATGGGAGGGGTAAAGGGTAAAAATTACTACAAATGGTTAAGTTGTACTTTGTTATGACAACGTAATTCTGTAAGAAAAAAAAAAAGGCGGGGATTATCTAACCTCCCCTTTGTTACATTGCAAGTACAAAAGAGCACATTTCTACTTTCTACAAGCGTTAAAAAGGAATTTCAAATGAGAGATATTTATTCTTCATGATTCTATCAAATGAAATGAAATGTGTCATGATGATATAATTTGCAAACTATTTATATATGCTTTAATGAAATGTAACGAGATACCCTCGTCTTATATTGGTCTTGAAGTTCAAGCGTGGAGTTGGTCCAGAAAGGTTACACAGTGCGACATAAATTGTAGGCATACTTTATCTTTTTTTATCTATATTCATACCGGCGGGTTGATGCGACAAGGATTGAAAGGAATGCTGAAAAATTAAAATGGGAGGGGTAAAGGGTAAAAATTACTACAAATGGTTAAGTTGTACTTTGTTATGACAACGTAATTCTGTAAGAAAAAAAAAAGGCGGGGATTATCTAACCTCCCCTTTGTTACATTGCAAGTACAAAAGAGCACATTTCTACTTTCTACAAGCGTTAAAAAGGAATTTCAAATGAGAGATATTTATTCTTCATGATTCTATCAAATGAAATGAAATGTGTCATGATGATATAATTTGCAAACTATTTATATATGCTTTAATGAAATGTAACGAGATACCCTCGTCTTATATTGGATACAACAGTAGTAAAAAGATCATAACACTTGTAGTAGTTATTATTTTTACTATTAATCATAATATTTAGCGTTATTAATTTTAGGGTAGTACTGCATCTTAGAACATTAAAAATGATGATGATTTAAAGTATTCCATACTATAATTTTAGTGCTACAATAACAGAATACTCGATATGTTGAATACAATTTATTGTAATTATTTGTTTGTGTACAATATATTCGGCTAAGCATGATAATTAAATAAACTTACATATAGAATGATCATCCGGTTAACAACAGTTACCATGACAGCGATGTGCATGATTATCGAGTGATGAGTCAAGAAAGAACAAGGGAACATTCTGTTACATACATTCTTCATATTTTTACTTGACGACGACGATAAGAGTATTAAAGTTATTAATTAACGGCTTGATTGACATATATATTTACATCTTCCGTGTGGCGCTGGGTACTTGAGTACGTACGTGCTTGGTAATCTATGTATTAATATATCGAGTTGTTTCGTTACAAATCGTAGGCAATAGACGGTCCTTTTTTTTACGCATTTCAATAATATACTACAATCCGGCTCATTTGTACATGGTTATAATAAAATTCTATTTAATTTATTGTAAATGGACCATATAATAAACAAGCCAAAAAACTTTGCCATAAAAGTCAATCATTTTATTTTAAAAAATTAATTTGTATTACCTACTACAGAAATAGAATTCTTTTAGATATTCCGTAGTTTCGCTGCTCTAGTCGTTACGTATAATGAAATGTACGTTAGAATGCATTCTAAATCTCTATGTACGTGCAGTCGTTGCAAGCGATATCAGGTTGGCGCCTTTTATGCTGTTGTGAAAAAAATAAAAAAGAAAGAGAGAGCAGGGGTGGATTACGACTAGGAGAAGGATTATTTTTTTTAAGGAGAATCTGGAACAAACAAAAAAGTAATTAAGATACATAATTTTGATTGGGTAAAGCCATTAATTGTCTAATTTTTGATTCCGTATTTTTAAACCGGCTACGTTTTATATAAAAAGGTGTGAAAAAGAAGTATTTTTCTTTCTTTCCCTCTCTTTTTACGAGTTCACCTATTTTCTTTATACACACATGTTGGCTATCACAACTTCTACTTCAACTACTGCTAATGCCAACAGCTCAGAGCATAAAAGATTGTCTCTTCAAGTGTCACCCACTTCTAGTACAAGCAGCACGTTAGCCAACCGTAGAAGAAACAACAAGAATTTATCATTATGTTTATCACCTGAATCAACCTCGAAGTTCTTGAGTGAGCCGATTAAAACAGCTTCTATTCAACCACAAAAATCAATTGTCGATGATGTCAATGCCTATCCTTTTGGCCCAGTCAAAATCATGTCCAACCTTTATTTAGGATCAGAAAAGAACGCCAATGACTTAAATCAACTTAGAAAACTATCGATCACCGCAATTTTGAATGTCGCAGCTGAAGTGAACAATCCATTTATAGACGAGCTTATAACACCTTCACCTTCATTATCTCAGGCTTCCTCTGTCAGCAGTGGTGCTTCCAGTATCCAAACTGTCACATCATCGGAATCCACTTCCTCATTTGCATATCAAAAATTACCTTGGGAACACAATCAAGATAATTTAGTTGTCGAATTAAAAAAGGCGATTGATATCATTGATCGTGCAAGGTCAACTAATCAAACCATTCTCGTCCATTGTCAATGTGGAGTTGCGAGATCCGCTACGGTCATTATTGCTTATGTTATAAAAACATTACAATTACCCATGCAAGAAGCTTACAATCACGTTAAGCAACTATCTCCAGCTATCAGTCCAAACCTTGGTTTATTGTTTCAATTAAGAGAATTTGAGCAATCCTGTCTTCAACAACAACAACAACAACAACAACAACAATCAGTACCAGTGCAGCAAGTAGAGAAGAAAAGATCTGCTACTGCAACCATTCGACCTAAAAGCTGGATTAACCCCACCTCAACGGAAGATGCAAACAAAGAAAAAATTCCCACAACACCAACCAATAGTAGATTCTTATTTAGAGCTTCTTCTCTTTGTATATCAAATACTTGGAAACGTAAATTATCTCGATCAACTAAATCCATCTTCTCTACTTCTTCTGATGAAAAGTCTGAGCAAAAGAATAGCGATGGATGGTGGAAGACCAATTCAAGGAAACTATCGACTGATGCTCCTGTCTGTTATTAATTCACTACTTTTTTAAAATACCAATTATTACTCATTGTAGATATTCCCTTACATAACTATAACTATTATCACCTGTACCTATATTCACTCCTTAACACGCGCTGCACTCTTTTTATACATGTATACACATCCTTCCATTCTTTTGTTATAAAAATAAAAACTTTACTATATATATATAATATTATTACCACTACTACTTTAAAGGTCGTTCATTCTGTAGAAATTGTGTCTTTGATTACGACGATATTTACGATAGAAATAGATGCCTGCTAAAGCAGCAACAATTACAAAGAGAACAGCACCTACAGAGATACCTGCTTTATCGCCAGAACTCAAATCTTGCTTGTATTGTGTATTTGCATTTCCACCACCAATCACACACGCAGTTTGAGATTTAACGGAAGCGAATACATTAGCACACGAATCGTAATTGCCTTGAGATATCGTGCGACGTGTACTATCCATGGTTGGAAAAGGTGTAAGCCAAACAGGGAAGCTTGCTTGTCCTGCAATGGTAAATGAGGGATAGAATAATTTGATCAAGTCTAATAGAGCAAGATCTGGTCTAGCAGCTGATCTTTGTGACCAATCTAAATGAGGAAAGTAAAAGTTAATTAACAGTTTCCAACAATTCTGCTATCCTTTTGAATGCGTGCCTGAAAGAGTACTATTATCCTTGATAAGTCCATTGATAGTATACACCTTATTGTTTGCAATTGCATTGACGTGAGCAAAGGATGAGTTGACGCTAAAAAAATCACCACCTGCCTTCAACCATGTATCGTACTGTAAGCTAGGATCACTTTCATCAATAATGAATTCAGATCCTTGAATATCCTTGGCTAATAAATGAAGGTCAACTGCATTATTAGCAAAGGTAGAGTTTTGTAAGCGATTAGGGACTTGTAAAGATCCACCAGCATCAGATACTAATTGTGTGAAATACTCTCCACCACGAATAGTGAAAATGTGTGTAGCAGGGTCATAATAAGTCCATGACACTGTCTTGCGTTGACCAGCTCCGATATTATCCCTGTGACAGATGTAGTTTGTATTGATTTGTTGCATCACCATTTGTGCATCCAGTTCCAAATCAAAGAATGCAGCAATGTACAGAAGCCAAGATACTTTTTGTAATGGAGCAAGACTGTCATCATCACCAGAGAAACTGACGTGAGGACGGGTAGGGTCTTGTGAGAATACTATATCAGGTGTGATTGGCACTGTGTTCTTGGTACTATCGGTAATACATGGTGAGGTGATGTTCTGATTAGAGACAACATAGAGCTTGTCTTGGAGACCAAGTAACTGCATAAGTACAAAACGCTGAGATCATTTTCCCTTTATATGACATATACGGTCAAGAATTACCTCAATGAAAGGAATAGCACTGTATGAGTCAGCATCCACACCAAGAGCTTTGATGGGTGTACTATATGATGTCTCACCAGTACATTCAGACGGAATTGGTCGTTCCCAACCAACTAGACAATATTTCTTGTTTGTAATGAGATTTGTAAGGACTTTGTAGTAATTCTTATATTCCAGTGTGAATCCATTATGATTATCTAGGAGCATTGAAAGGTAAAATCAAAATTTGCTGCATTTTAATTAATTGTTTGTTTGTTTTTACCCTTAGTGACAATTGCTTTGTATGCGAAAAGATCCACACCTTCTTCGAAAGGCACTTTTGTGTTGTTAGTAGGAACAATATTTTGTGCAAAGGCACTTAAAATGAATGTCGTTGTAAGAGCAAGGAAGCTAAAGTTCCTCATATTTAAAAGAAAGAATTAGAAAAGGAGCGAGATGGCAAGAAGAGATGAAGAGAGATGAGGACAGAAAAAGACAAGATTTTATTATTGTACTTTGTCCTACGAGAAAATATAACAAAAATAAAACTCTTTTTACTAGCATATGATTGTGTGTTACTATTCTCTGAATGTAGCAATAACATTGTCGTTATAAATACACGCTTCTTTGTCCACTTGGATATCTTCAATTAAAGTCTTGAGGAAAGTTTGTTCATATTTAGAGTTTTCAAAAATTGTTGTCAAATTTGCAGAGGGACAACGCAAGAAATTAGGGGCGAATACCATGGCTAAATTGACAACATTCATCAGCGTATGTTCAATAACTTGGGGTTCAGCAAAGTCCTACATGTTCACATAGTGTAAATAACAAGTTCTTTTTTTTTTCTCTTTTTATCTTTGTTTTTACCTGCAAGAATCGAATCATATAAAGTATAATATTACGATTGGTATCTGGTAAGGAATTAATGATATCTAGTGCCTTTCCTTTATCATGAGCATATCGAATACAATCATCATAAAGGTGAGTTGGTATTAAAGGTTCCGATAAATCTCTAAGCCAGTATTTTAAAAGAGAGGCGGGTACATTTGGGTCTTCAATATCACTGCTATCATAGCAATTGTTTTCAATTTTGATACGCTGCAGGCAAGAAGTGGTAAGCATAAAAACTAAATAAGGCAATCATAAATGACTGTTACACACTTACCAATTCAGTGACAGCGTCTGCATCACCAGGTACACGGAATATTCCCTCAGATGTTTGTCCATTCAAATCATGCACAGCATTAGTTAAAAATGTTACTATTTTGGGTATCTTGAGAGATGGTTCACTCTCTTTTTGTAGCTCCATAATCACTTTTAGTGGTTCTCCAAAAACAGAGGGTTTAAAAGGTGCTTCCTACATACAAGGCATTGTCAGTATATTTAAATTCAAGATAAAAAGCATTATTGAAATTACCATGGCTCGTTCGATCTCTGCTGCAGACAATACTTTGCCTCTTGCACCCCTACTACAGATACGAACTAGTCGAGATGATACATAGTCACTTAGGATATCAACCTGGTTTTCTTTTATAGAATGATGTTGTTCAACAAATCGGTGTAAATAGGATTCCAGATCTTTTGAAGGAGGAAAGGTGACACTCACGACACACAAGATTTCCCAACCTTTTTTAATACTTGACCTAATAATAATGATCAGTATATCAAATGAATGATACGATGAGAATTTGTGTAAAATAATTACCCCCTAGGGTTCTTGTTCAACTGCCTGCAGATTTGAACATAAATTTCATCACGCATTTGTCCTTTAGTTATACCACAGTCTAACAACGTTTGAAAACTTTCTATTTCGTTGAAATGACGAGGCAATTGACGATCGTGCATCAACATTTGTATCGTTTTGAAACACTTGAGGGCGTCTTTGCAGAATAATGAATCTTTGTTTGATAATAACAATGGCTGTTTAATTGAGTCCTTTGTCCATCTTAACAACTCATTCATTGGAACAGCTCTGCGAAATAATCCTCGCTTATGTGTAGCAAAATATTTCATAGCAAATCCATCAATAGCAAATTGAGTGATTTCTTGTTGTAAGCTAGAGGGTAAAGAACGTCTAAATTCAATGTAAATCAAAATTGTTTCATTTACAAGTGAAAATATGTGAAGCTTACTTGGATTCTCCTCTCTGGTCCTGCAGAGGGATGGGAGGACGGGTCATATATGTCTTTTCTTCTTCATGGATGGTATTATATCTTGTCATGGTATCTAACATGTCTTCTATATGATAATAAAGTAATGTTAATGTGTCTGCTCTACGCATACATACATAAATACACTATGTCAATTTACCTGAGCTACTTGTCATGGGTACGCAACTGCTATATCGATTTGATGACTTTCTCGTGCTAAAGCTAGGTTGACGAAGATTAGCAAAAGCAGAACCAATCGAACTTCTGGACTTGGATCGTTTGTTCATAAACTCGGCAGAGGGTGGTTTGTTGTTACTGTTTGGGGTATTAAAAGAACCAAATTTCTTATAAATCGAGAAAACACTTGAGCTGGGTTGCTGTTGCTTGACAGTAGGTTCTGCTGATGCCATAAATAAATCCAATCCATCACTTTCTGAAGCTGAACGTTGGTGCAAGTGACGAATAACGGCTACACGTTCTTTAGGGTGAAGATCAAGGGAACGTGAATGTCTTTTGGTCTCATCTGTTAGGGTTCCAGCCCCAATCACGGATGACATTTTGAAATAAAAAGTAGTTTTAGTTGTAAAATAACCAAAAAAGAAAAAGAGGAAGAAAAAAAGATTGATTTATTGTGGCAGCTCACTTTAATAAGGGGGGTGGCCAAGCTCACACACACAGCCCATTTATATTATTTCACTACAATCTTTGGAACCAATCAAAAAAAAGTTAGTGGTTTTCACTCGCCCACTTCGTACAACACACTAATTAAATCAAATTTTGGCCAATCATATACTCTTATAGGTACGCAATGAAGCTCACAAAAGATGTGTATGCAACGTTAGCCTATGATCCATGGATATCAGTTGTTCAATTTTTACTTCCATCTACTTAGAAATGCCTCAGTACTTTTCAGTCCTATTGTTTTTTGGCATAGGTTCATCCTCTGATGATAATGCAAACATAGTACTTTGCACCAAATCTTGTCATTGACATTAGTGTGATCTTGTTATAGAGTTTCTTACATTTGAAGCAGCAATAAAGCTATTCACGCTCCTTCGCTTCTGTCAAGTTACTGGTGCATGGTACCACCGAAATGATGACAAGTAATCATCACCTTAAGCTTTTCATTAAACTTGAGATACTCTATGTACATATTGTAGCTGCTGTTGAAGCACGGTTACAGTATTCGTGAGTACAAACGTTTAACATCCTTTACGTAAGCATTTTCAACTTGAAATAGAATGTAGAAAAAAACTTGTTTCTGCAATTTTATTAAAGAAGACCTATTTACCGCTAGTGTTCTCATGACTAAAGGGAAGTCTAGTTTTTTATCAAGCCATGATAGTTTGTTCTTAATAATGTGATGTGGTACTATTGCCTTCGAGAAAAAACTGAACATCTAAATCAAATATGACAACTACGTATCATACAACCCAAATCTTGAAACATCACGCTAACTCTCACGTTTCACAATCCTGTAAACTCATCAGATGTGACTGATTCTCATTGGAATAACACCACGTCCTTTAATATGTATGAGAGTTATTTGCAATGGTGTATAAGATAAATCAACCATGATTATTCTCTGAAATATTATAATAGATAAGTATATACGCAGATGAAGTAATGGTGCTTTTACAATAATTGTAGCAATGCACAGTAGCAATGCATAGACGGATCGCTTGAAAGAAAATAAAGGGACATACATATGATATAGCAACATCTCTACATCGACACATTAAGAGAGAAATTTCACGGATACACTGTGATGGTTTTTTTATATAAAAGTCAAGATACATAACATCAGTGACTTTTCAACTTTGAGGGAATGGGTCGCTTATACAAGTATAACTTGGGTATAAAGCTGAGAACTCGAGATTTTTTCTCTAAGAAATGAGAGTATAAACCAATTGTTTGCCCTTTCACGGTTTGATCTCTTAAAATCACGTATGGAATATTATTTCTCAAGCGCGTGAATGAATTAATCGTAAGAACGGAGGCGCTTCAAACAAGTTTCGTTACTCTTTATTAATCTAAATCAAATGCGGGCATGTATATACGAAATATAAAACCTTCAAAGTTACTGGTAATCAAAGTCATTCTTGTTGCAAGACCCGGAACAAATGACATGTAACACAAGAACCGAAAAAAGAATGTAATAATTTTAGTATGAAATGAATAGAAATGTAAGAACGATATAATATAATAGTAAACAAGAAATAATAATAATAAATAAATGCTGCGTTAGTGTGTAGATACAAAAATGGGATTAAAAGACTCTAATAGCGATTATTGTCAACATGAGGAGGAGGGGGAGGTTGTTGCTGATGTAAGCTATGTTGATAGTCATAGTCGCCATAGTGAGCGGACATTTCACGAGTAGAGTGTATACTAACGCTGTAATCAGATCTTGGACGGAACACCTCCCTATCATTTTCACGACGGCTTCTCTTCCAGCGAGTAATAGCCATGAAAGCGATAGCTCCAATCAAAGCGGCCCCACCCACGCCACCTACGACACCACCCACAATAGCTTTGTTCTGATCACTCAGTCCACCACCACCACTGCTGACAGGTTCAGCGGAAGGTGTAGCACTGATACTACTGCTTGCAAAAGATGAGATGGAAAGAGGAGGAGTAATTGTTGGGGTCCATAATGTAGTACTAGTAATATCTGATGTAATTGTGGAAGAAATCCATTCACTTGTTGCGCTTGGCACAGTATCTAAAAGTGGCAAAGATATTCGTGTCAAAAAGAAAAAGATCTAAAGTTGTTGGGGCCACGCGGGTTTCCCAAAGTGGAAATGTTAAGACCGATGCCTTTCAATATTTACCTGTTGGTGTTGAGTAATCAGTGGTTGCTAGATAACAAATAGAAAAACAAATATTGTCAATACTTATGCACTTGGATATGCGTGTGTTATAAACTTACTTGTCGAATAATAGTCGGTTGTGGTAGTGGTGGTGCTATCATCATCTAAAAATAATAAATTAAGGTTAGAAATCATAATTACACCTAAACACAAGGAGAGTATATCATTTATAGTAAAGAGAAGATGTTTGCCGTCATAAATTTCAACCATTACTATGCGCAACACAATAATCTGAATTGCAAGTAACACCATGGTCTTTTCAAAACGACAACAACACAACCCCCTCCTCCTCTAAATAGTATTAAAACCTACAATCATCCCAATCAGTTGTGGTAGTGGTTGCAGTAGGAGATAAGGTGGTGTAGGTATCCCCGTCTTCGTCAGTCATTGTGATATATACACCCGTACTTGTGGAGCCATACGAATCGGTGGTGCTGTCATAGTCCTCCCCATCATTATCATCATAGTCATCATTATCGTCGTAATCATCACTATCATCGTAGTTATCATCATCGCCATAGTCTTGACGCTTATTGAACATTGGGAGTGCCATTTTTCTCTGCAGGTAACAAGAAAGAAAAAAGTTATTTAAAAGAAGAAGAAGAAGGTGCTACTTCAAGGTATAAATTTTTTTTCGATTAGTTCCATGTGTCACTGACGTTCCTGTTCGGGCGGTCAATTAAAAATCCCGGGTAATATTCCTGGAGGGGGCCTCTGATCTATTTTAATTTCAGATGCCTCCAATATTTTTAAAATACAACACCACCCAGAAAATAGGATTCCATCTTGAAGATAGGATCCCAGAAGTATGATTTTGCCTTTACTGCTCAAAATAAGAAACCTCGATACTATTTGTATGTTATTATCATATCCAAAAAAGCTTCAACTTGTTGTGATTTTTCGAATACTCACGAGCAGAAGACAATAATTGACGTTTATACTCATGACAGTCAGTACGCCAAGTATTGATAGATGACGAATTTGCATATGTCGATAAATATGTATATATATATAATTGTTCTTCTCGTTGTTGGCTAATTTCTTATCGGCAAAAAGAATGGAAATTAAACTCTTCTGGCTTTTTATGGACTTTACTGATTTTAATCATATCAATAAGCCCTGAAATTTTTGTGACAACAAATCAAAGTAGATCTGAAATCAATTGAACCTTTTCTCTTTGATTTCATCGTTAAAATAAAAAATACGGGCTTCTCCAACTGCTGCTTTTGTATCCCTTTGAGGCAGTGATTTTTCTTTCGAGATTTTCAATGTCTGAAGACTAAATCAAATCTTGTTTAAATTGTTTAGAACGGTTGTTACAGCAATTGCCGTAATTTCTCTAGTAAGTGAATATGAGAAGAGATTCAGGGACGGAGACGAACTTTCAGCAACTGAGACTAGGCATTTAATATTGGAATTCTAGTTTCTTTATTAAAGAACGTGCTATGTATGTAGTAAGTATATTTCGAAATCCATTGCCAGTACGTCGTCAACTCAACAACATCGACGTACACCCGCTTACAGATTTCCGCAGGAAGACCTACGTATCAAATATAATATGAAACTAAGAGAAATGAAGGGGAATGAAATGATAATATTATTATTTTACTGTATACATATTGGAGAACTAATCAAAACCCTAGTGCTCTTTCTACATAGTGCTGAAATTCGTCGACAAATTCATATGCAATCTGAACAAAAAAGACGTGCTCAAATCAAGGATAAATCTGACAAATAACCATAATTTATCTCTCTCTCTTCAATTAAAGCAATGCAAAAAGAGGTAAAATAGTACCCGAACATACTTATTACCCAAAATTGCATGTAAATTGAAAAATACGAAAAAAGATACAAAGTGCAAATTGGCACCGTGAGCACTGTAAACTTAGAAATTATATTTAAAGACTGATTGGAAAGTGGTCAAGCGATCTTCCGAAAAGTGGCCAATGAAGGCTCAAAAGCGACCAACTGAAATTTTAAAAAGTGGCGGCTGCTTTGGCGGTGTTCTGGACGGCAGTCTCCGTCGTCGGAGTCTATGCCGCGAGCTCGCTTTTTGGTGTGATTGGTGGTATTACAGAACGTTCGGGTGCCACCTTTACATCATTCCTTTACTAACATGTCCCTATTAGCAAAATCGCAACATGGTCAACGTATTTCGATTTCTTTACTGGACAGTTGCTATTTTGCTCCTGTTATCAACTACAATTATTTGGATAGTCATGATGGTGAAACAAAGTGCCGTCGTCATTGTTTGTCAACAAGTCTTGACAGAATTAAACACAGCAGCAGCATGAAGATCGTCCTATTATACACCTGTTTATTTACCTGACGGCGGCAATCTGCATCAAGAAGATTGTGCTTCTGCCACCAAGCAATTTTTAATTTGGAGTGGGTTCATTGTGTTTGTTGGCAACTTTGTACAGGTAAATTGACAGACAACTACTGTGCATATGCTGAGTAAAATCTAATTCATACGTGAATAGATCTACTTTGCATCAACGATAAATGCATATGCACGTCGACTTCAATCTTCAGGCGGAAGTACTGCTGTACACCATAGATTAAGAGACATGAATGATTCTCCTGAAACCTCTAAAATGCTTGTTTATTAGATTCTCTTACTTTAGTAGGTATACCACCACCACTACCACAACACGTGAACCGACTCGTGAAAAAATCAATGCAGTTTAACAATTCATTTCCGCCCATCACACAGACAACGCAACAGCTAACAATTATTTGAGTACAGAGTAACCTTCATTCATATTTCTTTTCTTTTCTTTTCTTCCTTTCTCATCCAACGCTATTCCCTATTTCTACTACTTTTTTGTTTGTAACAAGTAAAGACTAGTTATTTTACAGCATTAAATCATTTGATTGAGGTTATTTCTTATTTTTATTCATCCATACGAAATAAGAAATATTACATACTTACTTTACCTAATTTATATATAAAAGAAGCTATTTTAACTAATACATTATATATACAATTATAACCAAACACGCACTACAACCCCTTAGTAATATAATCCACCTCTCTCATTTGATTTTCTACCCTTTCTCAAAATAATTATACATACAAACATACAAAAAAAAAACCTAGAAATCTTTTAAATTATATACTTTCATTCCTTACGTAGACCAAAATTACCATAATGACTACCAATACTATTATTAACGACCAACAACAACAACAACAACAACAACAAAATGAAAATACGTTGCCTCAATTTACATTTGAAGAATATCAAGCCGAAGAAGGATACTTTCAAGAATACGATCAAGAAATGATTGAAGCAGTAGCTGAGGCCGATTACTTTGACTATTATGAGCAACAACAAGAAGAAGATGAAGAGGAAGAAGATGAAGAAGAAATACAACAAGAAGAAGAGTATATTCTTGATCATAGTTTACTAAAACTTATTGTTGATGTTCAATCTTATCTCTCCGAAGCTCCCCAGGACTCCCCTCTTTTCGCTCTTCAATACAAAATGTATACTTATCTCAAGCAACGTGCTTTCGAAATGGGTATGGAAATTCCAAATACTATCATTTAACTTTTTATACTTTTGCCCACTTCATATGTTGTCTTTCTCGTAAGTCTTACTATAATTATCCCCAACCCCAATAACCTATGCCCATATTTTTGTGCGCTTTATATACTTGCAAAAAAAATTGAAAAAGTTTATAAATCCATTACAAAAAAAAAAAGAAAATACCCAATACTTTAATAAAAAAAAGAAACTATTCTTATTCATCACTTTACATTAAAAGTGAGTAAACAAATAGATCATCTTCGTTTTACAAAGCCGCTTCACAATTTAGTGTTGGTTTGTGACACACTAATTTTGACCTTCACCAATCACATTCTTTGGGTGAATATAATCCCTTGTTCGCCTTTTATTCCCCACACCTTCCTCTTTTTCTCTTCTCTTCCTTTCCTTATATTAAAAACTGAAATGAATGATCAAGAACTTGAGCTTTTATATACTCGTCAGCTGAATGAGGAGCTTTTGCTTCAAACAAGAAAAAAGATTAATAAATTTATCGAGGATTATCCACATGAATTTGGTCTCGATGCTTTATTTCCAAATAATATGAATACACCAAGTGAAATGCCCGAGAAATTGGCGCAGCTATACCAAGAAATTTGTGGATATTACAACGACAATGCTATCGAGTTTGATCATGTTTGGGTGAGCACATCTTTGTTATAGGGTACATCCTAAATTTACCCTGTATTTTAACAATTTCTTTTTTATATAAATAGAGTTGGTCGTTTATCTGGAGACAGCAATTAGCGTATAAAAACTTGGGAGAAGCATATGGGGGAGTAGATCAAATAGTAACCGGATCTCATCCTCGCGCAAAGAAGGCTGTGAAGCAGATATATCTCGAAGGATTGGATCAATACATGCAATGGTTTCCATGGTCGTGGTTTTCAAACATGCAGTTCATTGGTGCTGGAGGGTTCTCTGCTGTATATGGTGCAAACATGAGTCCACCTTATGATATAGAGCCATTAAAAGTGGCCCTTAAAGTAGTGGATGATAAGATATTGAATGAGGTATACTTTACATATTTATTTTTTTTTTCGGGAGGGAACGAGTGACTTACATGTTGGAAAAAATACTCAAATTTAGATCTCGGTGCAGTCAAAAGCATTTTTACCTTTATTGTTCCAAGGGTTGACAGTATGTGAAAGCACTGGGGATTTGATGATGGTCATGAAAATGAGTAACGATGGTAATTTAGAAGACCATATGCAACAGTTACCACTGGGGGATTTAGACCTGAAAACGATCACAGGAACTATTTTACGACTTGCGGTGAATTTGGCCGATTTACACAAGGCCGAACTGTGTCACAGGAATGTTCACCCCAGAAATATTATGTGTACAGATAGCGATTACTTTTTAGTGGATTACCGATTTTCCACACCCTCGAAAGAATCCTCGTCTGTTACTGCACTTACAAAAGCAGTGTATGGTCGATTACCTTATGTGGCCCCCGAAGTGAGAAGAGGAGTTTATACGGAAAAGTCAGACATTTATAGTCTAGGAATCATCATTTGGCAACTGGTGAGTAAGGTTATCTTCCCTTCCCCCGATGTGTTATTGGACGGTCATCAAAACTGTAACTTTATGGACAATGCGTATCGCATCGAACCTGTACCGGGACTACCTGATTGGTACCACAAACTCTATATTTCGTGCTTAGAACCAAGTCCCGATAATAGGCCCACAGCAAATGAGTTGTGTCAAATTTTACACATCATACACAATAGTTTAGAATATACCGTCCCACTAAGTAGAGAAGTCACTGAATATATTGTAGCCAGAAGGGCTGAAGTAGCAGATCATCTTCGCACTTATTCTAAAATCAAAGGCATTGTTTCAGCTTCTACCACCAGACTATTTACATTATCTAATTTACCCTCAACAGAACACTTTGTTGACTTGCCTTTTTTAAATGAACCATTTGATACATCATCATGGAATCAATACTTTTCTATTCAACAATTATTATTATTAAATACCACAGCAAATGATCAACAAAAGCAACAACAACAACAACAACAGCCACAACCACCACAATCACAACAGCTTGTTACACCAAGTGATATCTTTGCAAGTTTAGCATCTCAGTTATTAGCTTAATAATGAATGGAAATAGAACAAGAAAATACATTAAACGCGTAAATTAAATAATGAAGTTGATGCTGGTTTATCACTTCCCTCCCTACTGCATCCATCTAATAATATATACAAATAAACATCTTACCTTATTCGTCTAATTTGACATTTTTAAAAGGCCCATCAAATGAGACGCGTGGGGTTGTTGTACTCGACCGTGGTGGTATACGTCAGTCAATTTTTTTTTTTTGATTGATTTTTTTCCCTCTTCTTTTTGTTCCTTTCAGTATATATTATACAAGATGTCTTGGGATCCTAGTGCACACGACTTCTCGTCTGGAGCTCAATCAAGCTTTGACCAACCTTCTTCTGGTTATGATCAACAAGCTACTTCTAGCTATGAACGTCCTCCACGTCCTGAACCCACAGAAGAGCAATTAGCTCACAGAAGTTATAACTGGGCCTCTAACCGTTCTCGTTACGAGTTTAACGAAAACGCTGTTGATGAACAAGGTATGGGTTCTCGTGATGCTACTCTTGAAGCTGAACTCTTTGAAGAAAACTCTTCTGAACAACAAACTCAACTTGACTTCTCCAAATATGAGAAGATTCCTATTCGTGTTGAACGTGGTGCTGCTCCTCAACCCATTCGCAACGTAAAGTGACAACATTTTCATTTTATCATATTTTATGTACTAATGACTACTTTTCTTTATGTTGACTTATATAGTTTGATGAAGCCGACCTCAACCCAGTCATGAAGGAGAACGTGAGATTAGCTCGTTATACTAATCCCACACCTGTTCAAGTAAGTAAAAGTTTATTTTGGTTGTCACAAAAATTTTTTTTCATTTTACTAATATACATGTACTTTAATAGACTTACTCTATTCCTATTGTCACCAGTGGTAAAGATTTGATGGCTTGTGCCCAAACTGGTAAGTATTGAAAATTTTTTATTTACATCACTGATGAGAGAAAAACCTATTAATCAAATTTACTTAAATAGGCTCTGGTAAGACTGCAGCTTTCTTGATTCCTACTTTGTCTGCTCTTTTCACCTCCGCCAAGCAACTTCAAAAGCCTCGTCCTGCTCCTTATGAGACTAGACAATACAGAGCTGAACCTCTTGTCCTCATTATCGCCCCTACTCGTGAATTGTGTTCTCAAATTTTCGATGAATGTAGACGTGTAAGTATATATTATTAAAAGAAAAAAAGGGAGAGGATTTGGATATACCAGAGGGAAAGACAGAGACAGAGGCAGATCTAACTCATTTTAAATCATCATATAGTTCACTTACAGAAGTTGTTTAAGACCTTGGTACGTTCTCAGTCTTGATTATAACTTGTATAATCAAAATACTAACTTGTAAACAAATAGTGCTGTTTATGGTGGTGCCGATTCAATGGGTCAACTTCGTCAACTTGAAAGAGGTTGTGATGTTTTGGCTGCTGCTCCTGGTCGTCTTATGGATTTCATTCAACGTGGTAAGATCGGTCTTAACAGAGTCAAGTACCTTGTTCTTGATGAAGCCGATCGTATGTTGGATATGGGTTTCGAATCTATTATTCGTGCTCTTATTTCCAAGCATGATATGCCCACTGACAGACAAACACTTTTGTTCTCTGCTACTTTCCCCAGAGCTATTCGTTCTCTTGCTCGTGATTTCTTGCGTCCTGACTATCTCTTCTTGAGAGTTGGTCGTGTTGGTGGTACTTCTGATGCTATTACTCAAAAGGTATGTTTCTTTCTAACATTAAGTAATACCTAGTGTGCTAATTGAGCAATCTACTCTGATATTTAGATCATGTATGTCGAAGAAGAAGAAAAGAGAGAAGCTCTCCGCACTTTGCTCAACTCTCAACCTCCCTCTCGTACTTTGATTTTCGTTGAAACTAAGAGAAGTGCTGATTCGTAAGTAGATTTTATTCACTGAGAAAAAAGAGATTGATGTATTGACTTGTATGTTATTATTATCTAGTTTGGATCACTATCTTTTCGAACGTAGTTTCCCCTCCACTTCTATTCACGGTGATCGTACCCAAATGGAACGTGAAGATGCTCTCCTCGCTTTCAAGAGAGGTAAATGTCCTATCTTGGTCGCCACTGCTGTCGCTGCTAGAGGTATTGATATTCGTAACGTCATGCACGTTATCAACTACGATATGCCCCAAGATATGGATGAATACATTCACCGTATTGGTCGTACTGCTCGTGTCGGTAAGTCTGGTTTGGCTACCTCTTTCTACAACGAAAGAAGTGACCTCTTGGCTCCTCAACTTACCAAGTTGTTAAAGGAATGTAAGCAAGAAATTCCTGACTTCTTACAACAATATGTCTCTGAAGACACCACTTGGGATGAGGATCTCGACGATACCGAAGTTGAAGCTCCCAGTTATGCTGGTCAAGAATATATTCCCATGGAACGTTCTGCTCCTGGTGCCCCTCAAGGTTATAACAATGCTGAGGCTACTGGTGCCGCTGATGGTGCTTGGGATTCTGGAAACGGAGGTGGTAACTCTGGTCGTCCTGGTGACTGGAACTGTCCCGAATGTTCTATTTCCAACTTTGCCTCTCGTTACGAATGTTTCAAGTGTCACGCTGCTAGACCCGAAGGTGCTGGTGGTGACAGTGGTTTTGGTGGTGGTGGTGGCCGTGCTGGTCGCCCTGGTGACTGGGACTGTCCTGACTGTTCTATCTCCAACTTTGCCTCTCGTTATGAATGCTTCAAGTGTGGTGCTGCCAGACCCGAAGGTGCTGGTGGTGATAGTGGTTTCGGTGGTGGTGAACGTCGTGAACGTCCTCCTAGACGTGATGGCGATTGGGACTGTTCTGGGTAAGTTTCGCTTTATTTGTAAAAATGCTAATCAACGTATTAACGGCATTTTAATTACAGCTGTAGCGCTGTCAACTATTCTTTCAGAACCGATTGTTTCAGATGTCATGCTCCCAAGGAAGGTGGTGACAGTGGATTCGATTCTGGTTACGGTAACAGTGGCTACGATCAACAATCTTCTGAACCTACTGCTTCTTTAGAAACCGCCAACTGGGATTCTAACGCCACTCCTAGCTGGGGTGCTGAACCCGCCGCTGCCGAAAGCTTTGCTGGTGCCGGTGGATGGGGTGCTTCTGAACCTGCTGCTGCCTCTTCTGGCGGATGGGGTGCTTCCGAATCTGCTGCTCCTGCTCAACCTGCCGCTGCCTCTTCAGGCGGATGGGGTGCTTCTGAACCCGCTGCTCCTGCCCAACCCGCTGCTTCTTCCGACGGTTGGGGTGCCTCTGAGCCTGCTGCTCCTGCTCAACCTGCCGCTGCCTCTTCAGGCGGATGGGGTGCTTCTGAACCCGCTGCTCCTGCTCAACCCGCTGCCGGTGGATGGGGTGCTCCTGCTCCTTCTAGCCCTGCTCCTGCCCAAGCCGCTCCCGCTGCTGCTGGTGGATGGGGTGCTCCTGCTGCCTCTAGCCCTGCTCCTGCTGCCGCAGCCCCCGCTGCTGGTGGATGGGGTGCTCCTGCTGCCTCTAGCCCTGCTCCCGCTCCTGCTGCTCCTGCTGCTGGTGGATGGGGTGCTCCCGCCGCCTCTAGCCCTGCTCCCGCACAACAAGCACCTGCTCCTGCACAACAAGCACCTGCTCCTGCTGCCGCAGCTCCCGCTGCTGGTGGATGGGGTGAAGCTCCTGCTGTCTCTGCTGGAGGTTGGGGTGAAGCTCCCGCTAGCGCTAATGGTGCCGGATGGTAAAGTCTTTTACACTCAAAATCAACCATGTAAAAAAAAAGTTTTTTAAAAAAAAGGGAAGAGTTTGGACGTCTATGTATAACTTATAGATTGTTTATAGACTTACTTACTTTTCTACTTTTTTGTTTGTTGAAATTGTAAATTTTTGACAACTAAGGGATTTCAGGGAAAGTTATATTTTACACTAAAAAAAAAAGTAATAAAAGAGCATTATATGTTTAGTTTTAAAAAGTGTTGATTTATTCTATAAGAAAAAAGAAATTATGATTTTGTACAAAGTGATGTGAAAAGGAAATAAGGAAAGGAGGGTTTTACTCGGCTCTGAGAACTTCTTCTAAAGTTTCAATTGCACTCTTTTCAATGATTAATTTATCGTATGTCATCAAATCCAAAACGTTAGTTTCTTCGACATGAATGACTTCACAGTTGGGAATATTACGAGCAGCTAATTCCAAGTTCATATTACAATCGTCAGTGACAACTAAAGCTCTAGGCGAACCGTAAGCCGAATCAAGAATGTTAACAAGATCGCGAGTCTTGGGAGTTTCGAGATCTTGAAGCGATTCAACCACGATCAATTGGTCTTGGGCATATTTAGCACTTAAAGCAACTCTAAGGCCCAACTCTTGAACCTTTCTTGGTAATTCTGTGCTGTGATCTCTAGGCTTGGGTCCAAATGCAATACCACCACCTGTCATATGAGGAGCTTTACCATCACCTTGACGAGCCTTACCACGACCCTTTTGAGGTGCTAACTTTTTACCAGTACCACGAACATCGGAACGGCTCTTGGTGGAAGAAGTACCTTGACGCATACTATCACGTTGCCATACTACAACACGGTGAAGAATATCTCTTCTAATGGGTGTACCGAAAACACTTTTATCGAGATCAATAATTGAAACTGGTTCATTGGTTTTAAAATTGCAAAGGAAAGCTTGAACAGTTGTAGGGAAAGCTAACGTCAGTAAAATCTTGTAATTAGTGTTTTTTATTCAACATTATAATTTGTGTTTTAAATTTACCTTTGGGAGCAGTTTCAACAGCTGAAGCGAAAGCTCTCTTTTGAATGGGTGCTGTAGCCTAATAATAACCAGGGTGTCAACGTCAAAAATTATTGTCTTTCAATATTTGGCAATTGGGTAGCCTAAACAACTACTGTTACCGTAAATCGTACCTTCAATACTGAGGAAGCAGAAACAAGTGATTTCACAAATGACATTTTATTGTAAATTAAGGTGAACCCGTTTAAAGAAAATAAGAAAATATGCTGGCTTGCTTACTTTCCAAAAAAAAAAAAAAAACGGCACCTGGGGTGAATTTACACAGAAAGTCACAAGAGAATTTTCAAAGAAAGGAAATTCCATTAAATCTCAGCAACTGACATTTTGGGCGAAACTTTAAAGTGACGATTTGATTGAACTCACATTGGTGCCACAATAAGAAAAGATAATAAACAATCAAAAGTATAAATAACTATAGTGCCTAAAAAAAAAAATACATATCCAGTGATTATAATTACATATTATTATTAGTTGAATTATTTATTGACTGTATTATAGACATATTGTCGTCTTTGGTAGAATTAGTAGATCGATAAGATGGGGGATAAATCATATCTTGATATGCTGGTGGAGGAGGAGTATAGTCTAAACTCGAAGATCGTATTGAGGCTTGCTGGTTGATTGTTGGTGCAAGAAAAGAACTTGGTGGTATTCCCACTGTAGATGGATTGTAATTTGTTTCTAAAGTTTCAACGTCGTCCTCTTCTGTTTGCATAGTACTTATACTATTCTGTAAACCGAGTGTTTCCTCTTCGTATGGCATGCTCAATACGTGATCTTGAGTAGTGTTGCTATTCACATTATCCAAGGTCATTGCTGCTTTTTTTGAGCTTTTTGTATAAACCAAAATAATCATCTAAGATAACCATATATCATATAAATCATTCTGATATATATCTACCAAAGATTGTTTTAGCTTACCCAGTAAATTACATACAAAAGTAACAAGACACCTAATATCACCCAAATTGCCCAAAACGGTGGTGTGCCTGTCTTTGTGTAAAGAATAGGTAAAAGAATGACTAAAACTAAAAATATTGAAATAAAAGTGACATGAACGACATGGAAGCAATTGCAACATTGCCTGTTTGTTCCTTCTACTTTCATATCCTCTTTAAAGTAAGTATCTTATCCAGCCTAGAAAAGTAAAAATAAAAGAGAGAAAAAGAAAGAGAAAGGGACAATAGCAAAATTAATATAAAATGTTAAGACTAAAATACATTTAACATTAAGAGGTATTGAAAAAGATAGTCCCTTGGTTGAAATACTTTATTTGCTTCAAGTTTATTGCGTGTGTAATGTAACTCCCTTTAGTATCATTACAACTCCTTTTTTATATTATTACAATTTGGGCGTTACATATATAATTAATCAAATTTACATACTACATTCATGTACACTACATTCGACGAGAGAAAAATTGCTGTTGACTATCTACTATATCCGCCTCTTCTTCTTCAGAAGGAGAGGGCTGGTGCCTTATGTTTTGAGTAGCCCAATCCTGAGAATTATTTCCTGAAATAAATCCTGTAAAGGAAGCACCATGAGAGCTACTTTGTCTTGGTGGTGAAATGTAAACTGGCATCCAAATAGGTTGCTAGAGAGAAAAAGAAAGAGAAAGGGACAATAGCAAAATTAATATAAAATGTTAAGACTAAAATACATTTAACATTAAGAGGTATTGAAAAAGATAGTCCCTTGGTTGAAATACTTTATTTGCTTCAAGTTTATTGCGTGTGTAATGTAACTCCCTTTAGTATCATTACAACTCCTTTTTTATATTATTACAATTTGGGCGTTACATATATAATTAATCAAATTTACATACTACATTCATGTACACTACATTCGACGAGAGAAAAATTGCTGTTGACTATCTACTATATCCGCCTCTTCTTCTTCAGAAGGAGAGGGCTGGTGCCTTATGTTTTGAGTAGCCCAATCCTGAGAATTATTTCCTGAAATAAATCCTGTAAAGGAAGCACCATGAGAGCTACTTTGTCTTGGTGGTGAAATGTAAACTGGCATCCAAATAGGTTGCTGCACTGGAACCCAGATAGCTTCTCCCTCTGTATTACTGTTCTCACTATTCTCGCCATTGTTGTCAAGAGAGGGATGATTGAGATAATGCATACCGCGTATTTGTGTTACAATTGCATGTTCGTATTTTGGTGGTGATGGATCTTGCTGAAAATAGTTCGGTAATACACTACCATGACTACTGTTATTACTATTCGATCGCATAACCAGTCCCGTTGAGTGAAATGAAGGGGGCGAGGAACTCGGAGTGGAAGAAGAGCTTCTGTTGGACGATTCGCCGTTAGGCTTGTACGTACAAAAACCACAGCACAAATACTTGTTGATAGCTGGCCAGTATTTCGTTTTGTAGAATAAAATCCTAATTAACCAGGCGACTAAACACAATGAAATGATAATGCATACAGAAGTCAAAGCAATTGAAGTCGCGCTGCCGCTTCTTAAATCAAATGGGCTATTGTGGTGTCGACTATTGTCTTTATTTGTGGGGTGGTGATTGTCGCTTGAATTGGTACTGGGCGGGACCATGGTGGTATTATCGAGTGGTATGGGCACTGCTGGTGGACTTCCGTCTATATTTATGAGTAAACAAGTATCCATATCACACGTCAGGTTAACCCAGCTGTGTACTGCAGATGTGTTATTGCTTTGTCTATATGGATAACATTGTGTACTTGTATCACATTGGTCTATACATATTTTTCATTAATTTTTGTTGTCAACATCTTGTGTGAACTAAAAGCTTTCACTACCTCCATCATAGTCTGAACCAGATGATATACAATAATTGTAAAACTCGTATCCTATTTGATGCGTTGCTGCGCAAGTTGAGCCTTCATTGTTTCCTGTTGAATATGGTGTTGCAAGGATACACGAGGTTGGCACACACATAGCGCAGAATTTACATACCCCATTCATACAGCCTTGCCCATTTATAAATGTGCAGTCATCTTGCTGCTGGCGAGTTATAGAGAAAAGCGATATGAACAAAGCCGCCAGCAATAGTATTTTTAAAGCCATGTTAAGGTGAAAGGGAAAGAAAAAAGACAATAAAAAAAAATCAAGAAAAACTCAGGAAATTAAATCGGGAATGGTAAGTAACACAGGCAAAGCTCAGTCTTGTGCAACGCATGGCCTGGACCAAGTACTGTATGTGCATGTCCTGTTTGAATTCAATGGTATATCAAAACGAGAGAACAGAAGAAGCAAGGTGCACCACTGTACCACAATAATCAGGATCTCCAACTTCTCTTCCCTCCACTCCTTCAAATTCGATGTTCTTTCCATGTTCTCTCATGTTTCGGTAGATTGTACTCCAAACTACATATATTACTCAAAACATGTACACAACAGAAACACATTGAAAAATATCATGTAAATGAGGTTCATGGGCATGAATGTGTACATTATAAAGCAGTCAAACAATTTTCATGCAGCCCTTTAAACATCTGTGGAAAAACAAGCTACGATAGAACATTTGCAACTTCCGGGTAATGGAAGAGCTTATTCAAAGTTCCCTATATAGAACTAGATATATCCACTATATAGTAAAAATCGCATACGTGCACGATAGCTGTCGGATTTACGTATGTACATTTGACCTGAGATAAATAAATAGTATATGTATTTGGGACTAGCGCACTTTTATATGTAAGCATGTTATGCAAAATTGACGTCAAACACAAACAAAAGAAAGAGGACAGAACTGGTATCCTAAAGAAAGCTCGAGTCTTTTAATAAAATACCATTGAGTAATATGCTTGATAGTAATGTATGTAAGTATGTAAGCTCTCTTTTTACTTACACTCAGTACAATGTGAGTGTCTCAGATATGTAAATTATGTAAGAGGCCAGTGCCATCAGTAACGCAGAGAGTATATCATCCTTGCATTGGTCAAGGTTAAATTCATACTGGGTAAAGTGAAATTTATGATAAGTAATAAATTATTTGATGTATGTGAACACCTCAAGTATGTACATCTCCGCATTTAATATATTGCAAACAGTAATAAACTCCTAAGAAATCTGCGCTTTGGCCACTTAAGACTAGGTTTATCAAACAAATAGGTAGCCTGTTGTCGTACAAATTGACTTTGCCGGTGCAAAAACACCTCAGATCACATCGAATACACATGGAAATGTAAGTAGTGTTAAATACAATGAATAAGAAATGCGACCCGTGAAGCGAGCAACGAGCAAAAGTTTGAATGATATTTATTACAGGCGTTACACTTTGGTCAAAGCGCAATACTACAAGAATATATACAAAAGAAAAAAAAAAAAAGATTGCTTTTTAATAGGGAGCTTGACGCGAAAGTCCACTGTTATAAGTTAGCATAGAGCTGTGAATTTACAATGCGTATAGTTTGCAATTTACCTTTTTAACTTAAGATTTTCCTCAGCAAGTCGCTCAACTTCAGCCAATAGTTCGGATTGCATTTTCTTCATATGCTCCAGTTGCTGTACAGTTCGTGTTAACAATGTGGCTTTACTCATCTTTTTGTTCGCGCATCCTGGCAAATGGCTCTTCAAAATATCGAAACCATCCTTAATTTGAGCTCTTCTCTTCTGTTCTGACTGGATGTGAATTTGACGACGCAATTCATTACTATTTATACGCCTATGATTTTTAAAACAATGTTCGTGTCAATGTTAAAGTCATCTTGATATCAGATTGTATTCTTACTCTTCGGATTCATCATCTTCGGCGGAAGGCTCAATATTTATTACTTTGAAACTTTGATTAGAATCGTCTGTTACTGTTCTTTTTCTTTTTTTAGAAGCTGCGCTTTGGTGCACTTCATAACTTTTTTGGGAATATTCTAAAAATTCTGTCTGAAAGAATTCGGCAGGAATTGCATTAGCGCGAGCAATGGTATCTTTCACGCGTTCTTCTGTTGTTGGTTGGGGAGTGGCTGTGGCGACATCTAGTGGTGTAACTAGATTTCCAGTGGTAGGTGAATGTTGTACTGTTTTAGAAGCGGTGGGAGTTCGAGGAGAACCCCCACTCGAGGATGAACGCGACGATGGACTACTTCTTGTCATTATCGTACTCTGAGGAGGATGGGGAGGAGGTGGAAGAGGTGCGTAATAATTCATTTGAGATGGTGTAGAAAGGATATTATGTGAAGGGTATGAGTTCATGGATTGGTTATTGAAGGTGTGTGGATAGTAATGGTGCAAATTGCTATTTCCATAAACAATTGGGACTTCTTGCAGAATAGGTTGCTGTGTTAGAGAATTATGTTCAAAGTGCTGGAGAGTGAATTGGGATTGATATTTCATGTTGTTATTTGAAGGAGTGTTGACAACGTTGGACATAGTAAGGAGTGTATATCAAGAAAAAAAAAAAAGTAATTAGCGGAAAAGTAATCGAATGAAAAAATGAAAGAAGGAAAGAGAATAAAGATTTCTTCCTCCCTAAAATAGAGAGATATTTAACTTTAAAAAAAAGGTGTGGTCCCTGTCCCGATCCAGTTCTTGAAAGTCTATCGCCAAGCTGGAACAAGTTCTTTGAAAAGATGGCTGAGCATAAAATATAAAATTATATATAGTACATAGTCTCAATTCTCTCAATCCATTGTTGGTAAGTTAGATTCATTTTGTTTGTTACTGTTTTATCTCGATTGGGTGTGAGTGGCACATTGGTTATTGCCTTTTGTTGTCATGAAAACTCCCTATAAAAATTCGTGTAAATACATCAAATACACTTGCTTGAAAAACTTTTTCTTCGCATACCCTTATTTCGGCAATTTAATTATGATTATTAGTAAAATCGCGAAAATAGGATTTCGTTTGATAGAGGCGATCACTCAAGTCTATGGGAGGGAGCATTTGACGAAGTTGATCTGTCAAATTTTGAGATACACAAAGAGAAAAAAAACTTGGTAGATGAAGAAAACGTGGGACATAACCACGTGTCTACGGCGATCAGAGTTCAATTGTTTGAACTCGTATTTGGGTACTCGAGTCCAAGCGGAGAGAATATTTCAATATTTTCTTTTTTTAAATCCGCGTTTCTATGAACTCTACTATTTGACCAATGGTGATCACCATATCTACTACGTATATCAATGTGCGTGTTCAATTGTGTCAGCAATAGTGTTGGGGATTCACTGTAAACACGTTTTATTAGTTGGCAGAACAATTTCTGTCACACCAAATAGACTTATAACCCCTTTTTACTTATTTTTTCTCCTTTATTTTTGCCCCTCGTAATAGCTGTGTTACAAGCATCTCAGGTTTTAGGCGATCTAGCTGTAAATGATCGCCTACTTACGACAGCATCATCATCACGGCGCCATTTAGCCAGAAAGAAGTGGATTTTATATAGTACGCAACATCATTATCGTCAAACTAAATTTCTGCAGACACACATCTTTTAGTTGTCTGCAGAAGTTGCTCAAAGAAAGTGTGGTCCATCTAACTCAATCATACGATTAACAGCAGCTATACTGCACATAGAGATGGCTGCTTAATATGCTTGTATTATTCAGTTCTACATTTGATTTTGTGTGTGTTTCTCAACTAATTCCTGCTGTTTAAGAGCTTTCAATCATTCAATTCTTGATGCCTCATGATATATTCTATTGGATACTATGTATCCTCATGCCAATCTTCCTTTTACTATCGTTGGTATAAAACGGGCAAAGATGACAATGGCTTTATGCAGTTGCATAAAAAGTGGGCGCGCCTAAAAATTGAGTGCTGAAACTCAATCGCCCTCGATTACTGCATTATAGAAATACGCCTTTTCTTCCTCTCTACGTATCACTAAAAGTTTTAACTCTTCAAAGAGAAAAAAAATACCAATACAGAAAATGCACGATGCATTTCAAGTTACTACAGTAGTTGATAAGCTAACCCGTATCGAGTCAATTTTCGCTCACGGTAAGCCTTATTAAGAAGAGGTCGAAGAATTTGAAAATCACTTAGTGTCTTGTCTAAATTATAGGTGACCGACTCCTAATCGGTACGGGCGTAGGGCAGTTACTTGTTTATGACATCAAGGAACCTTTGGGTAAATCAACTTATTGAGCTAATTTGGCGTGATTGATTTTATTGACAAAAGTTTTAAATGGTTGTAGTTGCCGACGATAATGAGGTACCTGAAGTCACTCTTGCGCAAACTATAAAGAACTTTTCAAAGAGGCCAATAGAGCTTCTGGATATTATCAAAGAGATCGATGTACTTGTTTCACTTTCAGGTAAGGGTGATGGAGTAACTCAATTTTGTATGGAAGTAACTTATACTTTACAGATGGTTTGGTAAGTCTTCACGACTTGCGTACTTTCGAATTGAGGATGGCGCTTGGGAAGACAAAGGGGGCCAATTTATTCGCCATCCAAACCATGGTGGAAATGAGTCCAGAAGAAAACATTCCAGTTTTAACCACACGACTTGCTGTGGCTGTAAGAAAGAAGCTGTTAGTCTTTGTCTGGAAAGACACTGAATTCTTTGAAACAAAGGTAAAGGAACAAAGGGGAATGCGCACCAGCTAAAGCAAAACTAAATTTTCCGTCATTTGTCAGGAATTGAATATACCTGATCGCATTAAAACTATGTCCTGGGTTGGAACTAGTAAAATTTGTCTTGGATTCTCCACCGAATATGCATTGATGGATGTTGAAAAAGGGCAGTTGACAGAGCTATTTGCACCTTCTGGAGTAGCAGAAGCTGGGCCAATGAGTACATTGAACAGCTTATATAATATGTCGATTGGTGCTAGAGGAGGAAAGCCTATGATTACCAAGATTCCCAATAATGAAATGCTTCTTGCAAGAGATCGTAAAGTATTAGTTTTTCCACTAAATATGAAATTATCTTGGATTGATGTATCTGTTTCTCTCTGTAGATGTTAGTATATTTCTGGGGTTGGATGGTACGCCTACGCGTAAAGTGGGCATCGAATGGTCCGGTACTCCAGAACAAATTGGATATTCATATCCTTACGTGATTGCTATTCTACCCAAGCACGTCGAAGTAAGAAATATCCAAACTCTGACCCTAGTTCAACAAATTGATCTCGCCAACGCACGATTCTTGAATCAAGGAAAACTGGTCTACGTTGCCAGCACTACTCAAATATATCGTTTGACTCCCTTCAGTTTCTCGTCACAGGTAAAGAAAGAGAGTTTTGAACGAGACCTAGCTCGAAAGATTTTAACAGCAACGAAATTAATAGATTGATCAATTAGTACAAAAGCAAGAGTACAAAGAGGCAGTGAGTTTATTGGATCAAATTGATGCAGTCTTGGTGGAAAACAAAGAAAAGAAGTTAGGCACTATTCGCACAGCGTATGCTCACGATTTATTCCGTTGCGGAGAGTATGATACCGCTCTTGGACTATTCCAAGAATTAGATACGCCTCCAGCTGAAGTAATCAGTCTTTATCCTGAAATCATTTCAGGCAGTCTTGCCAATACTGGATTAACCCATGCAGACGAAGAGGAAGAAGATAACGTTAGCATCATGTCTTCACCCATGAAAAAAAGAAAAGATATGGTTGAGGAGGATGATAGACCATCTAGTAGAGCATCAAACAAAAGCAAAGCAACAACGGTAGCAAGTCATCATAGCGCTAGTAATTTAAAGAAGGCTGAAACGGTACCTCTTACGGGTCTTAATCTTCGCGATGCTGTTACCTACTTGATTCGTTATCTCACTGATAAGCGTCAAAAATTAGCGAGACGATTAAATCAAGGAGGCGCATCCTCTTCTACTAAAACACCTTCCTCCTCTGATGATAAATCCTCTACTATTGAAGACGAGGAAGATCTTTTACATCAGGCCTCGCTAGTAGATACTACTCTTTTGAAGTCATATATGATGACAAATGACGCTCTGGTAGGACCACTGCTTCGTGTGCAAAACCATTGTGATGTAGAGGAGTGTGAAGTCATTTTGATGGATAAGAAGGTATGCGATGTACTTTAGTGAAGGGTTATCAGTGGATTAAACAGGATATAATCTATTCTTTTTCTCTTAGAAATATAAAGAACTTGTAGATCTCTATAATTGTAAAGGCTTGCATGGAAGAGCACTAGATTTGCTGGAAAAGTAAAGTTGAAAGAACGCTTAAAATTTTTGTAAACAACTCACAACTTTTTTTAGGCTTGGAAAGCAAACAGACGGACCCTTAAGAGGAGTGCTACCTACAATTCGCTATTTGCAAAGACTGGGACTGGAGCATTTTGAACTCGTACTACAGTATTCACGATGGGTTTTAGAGAAAGATCCCAAGCACGGCATGGATGTAAGGGTATAACATAAATTGGAATAAAATTGTGATTTTGACATGCTTTTTAGATATTTATCGACGACTTGGCTGAAGTAGAAACTTTTCCTCGCGATAAGGTTCTGCAACATTTGGAATCGATTTCGGGCGACTTGGCTATACAATATTTGGAGTATATCATTGAAGAGTTGCATGATGAATCTCCCGAATTCCATAACAGACTTGTAATTGCTTATCTCGACAAAATAAAGTCTGATAAGAAGAAACAAGGTAAGGAAGAATCACAGCAGGAAGAAAACAAACGAAGTAATCTAACAGTTTCTCCCCCTGAAAACAAAGATCAAGAGCTCAAGACAGACTTGAGATCTAGACTTATCTCATTCTTGACGGATTCTTCTCATTACAAAGCGGAAAGAATATTATCTCGGTTACCTATAGATGGTATTTTACCTACAAATTTTTGACAATACAAACAACATTATCGTTAACTAGTTATTATTAGATTTGTTTGAAGAACGTGCCATCCTTTTGAGTCGTATTGGACAACACGATCAGGCTCTGGATATTTATGTCTACAAACTCCAGAACTACGTCATGGCTGAAGAGTATGTATCAAAGCTTATCAGAGTATGTATTTATATTAATATATACTTTTACAATAGATACTGCACTAAAGTTTTCCAAGAAGATCCGGTCAAAGGAGAGAAAATGTACCTGACTTTATTAAAGGTTTATCTCAAGCCTAGTAATAATCAAAAACCGCTCATTGAGCCAGCTTTGGACTTGCTTGCTCACCATGGCTCCCACATAAATGCAAGCGAAGTACTAGCCATTCTTCCTACAGGAACCAAGTTATTTGGTTTATTCCCGTTCTTTGAAAAATATATTAGAGAAACTAACAAAAATCGCAATATGGATTTAATAGTCAAAAATTTATTGAAAGCTGAGCAGATTCAAGTCGAAGAGCAACTTATGTTCTATAGGTCTCGAGCTGTCAAAATAACAGAAGACCGTATGTGTCCCCAGTGCAACAAGAGAATAGGAAATAGGTAACGCATTATCTTTTGTTATTTATCCTGACAAAGCTAAAATTTTGGTTATTTAGTGTGTTTGCGGTATTTCCGAACGGTGTAGTTGTTCATTACTCGTGCAAGGAAAAGATTGAGCAAACCCAATGGAAAATATTATAATTATACATACCCAATCACTTCATACGAACATTATTATTTTTATTAAAATGATACGTACTGGTATCTAGGCCTTCCTTGTATAAACAATACTATCTTACGAAAGTTGTTGTCATATAGTCGTTGTAAACAATGGATATAAAGATAGGGAAAGCGTTTGAAAAAGGACATACATATTCGTTCTGTTGGGCGATTAGGTGATGATTTGATTATGTGGTGTTTGTGCGATAACTGACTGGTAGAGAATGGAAGGATGTGGGTGCGCTATGTATTTTTGTTGTTTTGTTGTTATTGACTCATCGATAAGATTGTATTGTTACACTTCATCTTGCTAAATCATTCTAAATAAAGACACAATCCTGGATGCCTTTGCGCGTTTATCATAATTGCCTGCACATCAAAGCTTGCTTTCCTTATTTTTTTATTGATAGATATCAGATAAGCCGTTGCCTTTACTTATAAAAGAGCTCTTGTATTCAGATTCTCTCTCTTTCTTCTTTCAAATACTCTGCTTCTCTTCATTTTTACTCCTTACTCATTATGGACAACAACATTACTGTCAGAACTACAATCATTATCAGATTTGCTTATCATGCGGTTGACAATAACAACATCACATACGATGCATTAGGTGAATCGTCAACAAGCTCTGCTCCTACTAATGCCGCTAATAAATCTTGTGCTGTTTGCGGCTCGCGATTACATATGACAAGTAACGTTTATAATAAATATGCATTTTGTCTACATATACTAACCATTCACTTACTGTCAAATAGAACACTGCCCTGTGCACCCATGAAAGAGACTGTTTCTAATCACATATAACATCCAAAACACTTCACTTTCGCATTGTTGTTATAAAAAGCATACTTCCTTTACATAGCATAATCACATAAAGCAATTTAATCATGATCTGAATTTACAAAATAAAATTCTCGTTGTATTACATTTTTCCTGTTTCACATGGGAATAGCGTCATGTACCCATTATTTTGCGTACAGCCACATTGATCAGACCAATAACGATTCGAGCATGGACACAAATTCTTGAACAGAATCAACCTTCCAATTGGCCAAAGTTTTTCTCTCTAATGATCCAACAACAACCATAAACTGAATCAATTGAATCCCGTGAAGTTCTAGTCTCTCCAAAGCACGAAACATATCTTCATCTGACTTATCGTCTCCAGCGCAGAGTATAAATTCTACATTCGGATTTTGAGTTATAGTGCGATTGATAATAACGCCTTTGTTGATAAGTTTGGGACGAACTTCCACCATCATTTTACCAAGTAAACATTCGATAGGTAACTTTCCCACAACATTTTGTTCTAAATGGTTCACCATTTCCATTGCTTGAAAAGGACTTTTATACAGGTGCATACATAAATTTAATATAAAGGGTAAATTTAGAAAATGGATTTCGGTAACTTACCCGTACTTGGGATCCGCGTTGCGATAGTGCCATGTCAATGAGTATTTCTTATCTTCAACTAAACTGCCAGGAGTTCTTTCCGTATAATAATCAAAAATCTGCCTAACATCATCCTTCCATGACATGTCTACATCTTGAAGCATGCTGACCCATTTAGTGCTATTTGGATCTCTAATGAAGCATCCATGCTCACTGGATAAGCCCAAGTTTGGAATATGGCCCAACCACCTTTCAAGATATTTCTATCAATTCGAGTTTAGTGACTCATCTAAAAATACATGTAAATCGATGTGACATACTTGAGCCCTGCCTGAAATAATCCAGACAACATTACTAGGATCCTCTGAGAGTTTGGTCAAAACATCAAGTAGTTGCTCAGATGGTCCAGCTGCTTCGGGGTCTTTACAAATAGGAACCAGAGTACCCTAATTTTAAACAAACAAACAAACGAGACATTAGATTCTGGCTTGACAAAAATTTTAAGCGATGAAACACCACTTACATCGTAATCAAAGAAAAGTGCTCTTTTCGTTTTTTCATGATATTGGGTTTTCACTCTAGAAATATCCAAAGGCGCAGTACTAGACCATATGTCCTTTGGAATATTAATAAGACCTTTAACAAGAGATCTTGCCCAGTAGCTAGCCGTGTGGGAGGTAACAAATTTATGTAATTGCTGTCATTGGAATGAGTACATACACGTAGTATAAAAAAATGCAAAGGTAGTTTACCTCGTATTTTAACAATTTTTCGTCGTCGCTCATACATAAACATTCCTCGATTGCGCGTGCTACCTCGGAAAAGTCCCATGGATTGACAATGACAGCGGCTCCCATACTATTGGCGGTACCTGTAAACTCTGACAAGATCAGTGGGCTATGATGGTTCTCTTGTGCAACAATGTATTCGAAGCTGGAGGTGCTTAGACCGTCAATGACAGGTGTAACTAAACCAATGTCAGCCACTTGAAGTAAAGCATAATACTCATCACGATCGATATGCGCATTTATGAAGTTTACTGGCGAGAATTCCAATGACCCATATTTACTGTTTATACGAGCCACAGCTTCAGAAGCTTTGTTTTCAAGCTCTGGAGAACTTAAAACGCCTGGTGAAGTAACTTGAATCAATACCACCTTATCTCGCCATTCAGGGTAGTCGTTCAAGAAGAGTTCAAAAGCTTCTAATTTTTGAATCACGCCCTTGACCGGATCCAACTTATCACGTCCTACAATAATCTTCTTCCCAGCGTATCTTTCTCGAATAGCTTTTGCTTTTGGGGCTACACCTGGACGATGACAGTGATACTTTGTTCTTTCAACGTCAATACCAATTGGATAAATCCCGATTTGAATCAGCAGTCCGTTACCCAAGATACCTGACGGAGTATATTCATATCCCAATATGCGAGTACAATTTGAAGCAAAATGACGGGCATAGTTATACGTTTGAAAGCCCACAATATTCGCACCCAGCATACCCTCTAATACTTCCTTACGGTCTATATAAATAACCACACACGAAAGATGAGTAAAAAGGAGATATAGTTATTCAGTTTGAATAGCTTACGTGGAAGACATCTAAAAATTTCAGAGCTTGGAAAAGGCGTATGTACAAATAAACCGATTGGAGCTTTAGGTAAAGAGGCGCGAATGATTTGTGGAACAAGCAGTAAGTGATAGTCGTGCACCCAAACTATAAAATAATAGAAATTCTTTAGACGTGCATATTCCGTTTGTCCAAACAAATGCTTGATCCTACTAATATCTCCTTCCTTATAATTCTTGATCACTTCTTGAGCATAGATTTCATTCACTTTTACATAGTCTTTCCAAAAAGAAAGCTCGTCAACATTGTCAGACCACATCAGATAATGCATCAAAGGCCACAGAACTTTTTGAATTCAAAAAAAAAAAAAACGGTTCCGGTTAGTCTATATAAGGAAAACTCCGTAGTGACACAATGATATTTTTTTTACCTTGTTTACTATATCCTTCATAGTGACCGTATGATATTTTATCATCAACAAAGATGGGTATCATATCATATTTATAACGCAACAGCTCTTTTAATGAAGATCTTTCATCTTCATTGATACTGTTTGTTTCGACAGGCGCTTTCTTATCATCATTAGTTGAAATAGCACCTGTACCACCAATATAAAGGGTTCGGTAATCCTTTTTAAGTGAATCGAGAGCGGCATACATGGCCGAATGACCTCTTCTTGTAGATAGATGCCAAATGTTTGTCTCACCAAGAGCAGCTACTGTTGAGCGTCTTCTCCTTTCGAGCTTCGATAACGGCGTTGCATCGGAAGGTGTTAAATTATCGCGATTGTATGCTGATATCTTCAATTCTTCCAATAATCGTTCGCTACAACTTTCGTGATTGTTGATAAAACAGTTGTAAGGAATTTGGTTCACGACGTTGATGATTTTCCCTTTCACTTCAACATTACTATTGTAATTGAAAATCGACCTTAATTGAGTTGTATCTATAGGCATCTTTTGGAAAGAATTATTGAGTGGAAAGAGAAGGATTCAGAACGAAGAAATGTTTTACTTTATATAAAATCCCTTGCATTAACAAGTTTGGCATGAACAACGTTTGCGCTGTTTTAAAGGTTTTTTGACAATGTGAAACCGTGAAGGTTACATCACACACACAATTTGCAACCCACACTTTTGACATCACATTTTTTTACCTACTCGCACTCTTTTTCATGATTTTTGGTATTTACCCCTTTTTTCATTTTTCCTCTTTTCTCTCTTTCTTTTATCAAAAAAAGTTTATGCTTTATAACATTTAGACCAAAAAATGACACCAACAATTACAGACGATTTTATTAGTTTCAGTCAATTTCCATTAGATCCTTGCGAAACTATACAAGTGAAACGATATAAAAGTGCTAGAACTGGCCTTACAGCAGTTCATGCTGACATAGAGGGTAAACGAAGATGATGTCTCACTTCTGTTCGCGCAAAGGATCATTAGTAATATCAATTAATTAGGACCTCTTGTCAGTGGATTTTTGGCTTTAGCAACCAAAGGTAAAAACGAAGGTAGAACCGACAATAAGACAGATCATATTAACGAAATATATAGTAACCAATGATGACGGCTGTCCTCACACACTCGAACAGTATGTTTAATTCTCTGTTCAATCATGTATTTTAATACATCTCTATTAATTCACGATAATTTCACAGCCTTGTCTTTCTCGGGAGTGAAAAGTATCCTTACAAAGTACGAAAAGAGTAAATTTATAAATCGAACACATTCATTAACCAATTTTATACATAGGGTGCACTGGATTCACTTGCCCCCAGAGCTTATGCGCCCGGAACAAATGCTTGGACCGATATCGACCATACATGCTATAGTACGTTTGTATAAAAAATTCAATTGTATTCAATTTATTAACATTTTAAGATAAATTAGCAATTACGACGGCTGGTAGCGATGGGTTTCTTCAATTATTACCCGTCTATGTGGATCACATTTTATTTCCAACATTGACAGATGAAGGCTTTCATACTGAAGTTCATCACATCGATCAAAACGGAGAAGACGCTGGTAACGTGTATTACATTACACAATCTATTTTTTTTTTTCTTTGATTGATTGATTGAGGCTAATTATTATATTTTATGTTTTGACTATCCTTCCTACAGGTGTAAGTATTTGATTAATTCTTGGTGCTGTTCTGTTTATTTATTTACACTTATTTTATTTTTATTTCACGGTTTGTATAAAAAATTCAATTGTATTCAATTTATTAACATTTTAAGATAAATTAGCAATTACGACGGCTGGTAGCGATGGGTTTCTTCAATTATTACCCGTCTATGTGGATCACATTTTATTTCCAACATTGACAGATGAAGGCTTTCATACTGAAGTTCATCACATCGATCAAAACGGAGAAGACGCTGGTAACGTGTATTACATTACACAATCTATTTTTTTTTTTCTTTGATTGATTGATTGAGGCTAATTATTATATTTTATGTTTTGACTATCCTTCCTACAGGTGTAAGTATTTGATTAATTCTTGGTGCTGTTCTGTTTATTTATTTACACTTATTTTATTTTTATTTCACGGACAGGTTGTTTATTGTGAGATGCAAGCACGCGAAAATTCAATGAATGATAGAATGCAGCGTCGATTACAGCATCTTATTTATCCTCAAGAAAGTGGATACCAACACGAAGCGGGCGGTTTAATGGAAAACCTTAGAACTTTAAAAATTGAATCAAGTAATAAAAAATAACAAATAATAATAAACAAAAAAAAAAAAAGGCTAACAATCTATTTATTATTTAGTCCGCCAGTATCACAGTCAATTCTACACACCAGATAATTTAGTAATAGTTATTACGGGAAAATTAGATCAAGTTCACTTATTATCGACTTTGGAACAAATCGACAAATCAATTCTAGAGAGGCACAACTTTTCTATACCCGCTTCAATCAAGAGACCATGGATACCCACACCACATATTCCAGATCTTCCAAATGACCATACGGAAACTATTTACTTCCCTGCTGGTGAGGAAAATAGCATGGGCGAAGTAACAGTCAATTGGCTTGGTCCAAGGTGGAATGCTTTCTTACAAATCCAAGCAATACAAATGCTGAACACGTATTTAAGTGATACCCCAATTGCTCCTTTAAAGAAAGTTTTTGTAGAAAGAAACGACCCGTACTGCACAGAGTTGGATTTTAGAATGGCTGAAAGGAGTAGAATGGCAATAGGTGTTAGTTTCCAAAACGTGCCTTTGGATAGAGCAGACGAAATTGTACCCAAGCTGATCTCCACCCTACAAAAAATTGTAAATACTCGAAATATTGATATGGAAAGAATGACTGCTTTGATCCGAAAAGAAAAATTAAAGGTAATAAGTGTAAGCGAGTTAACATTATGGGCAAACTCCTGAAATGTCAGATAATCTAGTTCCTTGATGAATATGAAACTCGTGCAACGTATATGGTAGCGTTACCAGCAATCACAGGTACGATTGTTATTGTGCACCCTTCACAACCCTATACTTATTGTTATTGTTTTATTTTTATGTTTGCTCTTCTTTCACCCTCTAAATATTAGCATGTCTGTATGGTGATATAGGAAGCGATGATTTTGTGAATGCTTTACAACAAGCTAAATATTTGGACGTTTTGCTTGATTTCACAAAAGATGATTGGTTACTCTTATTAAAACAGTAAATATTTTTCTGTTATTGTTACGATGAGACGGGAAACTAACCCTTTTCTTGTTATAAAGAACTTACATAGACACAGCTTATACAGCACTTATCGGAAAACCTTCAAAGGCATTGTCATTAGAATTAATAGAAAACGAAAGGAAAAGGATTGAGACGCAACGGGCTATATTAGGTGAAAAAGGTTTGAAGATAATGGCCGCCAAACTGGATCACGCGAATCGAATGAATGAAGCTCAAATACCTTCTAGAATTATGGAAAGTTTCCCAATTCCCAGCGTTTCAAGTATATCCTCTATTGAAGTGCTTACAGCTGTCAACCCTTATTACGAACTACCTACAAGTCTACCTAAGAACCTTTTGCAAACCCATGTCAACAGAGATGGTCAAGTGAAGGATGTACCATATTTTATCCAATACGATCGTAATTAATCTTTTTTTCTAATTTGCTTCGAAAATACTCTTAAGACTGACACATAAATACACAAATATATTCATGTAGATATACCTTCAGCATTTGTAACGATATCGCTTTACATGAATACGTCTTCTATGCCAGCTCATTTGCGACCTTATGGACGAATTTACATGGACACCATCTTTGCTTCACCTATACGCATTGATGAACTGAATTATATCAATCATGACGAAGTTATACAAAAACTAGATCTAGATATTATTTCTTATGATGCCTCTTTGGGTTACCAAGCTGCTTTCCGTGAATATATTGTAGTCACCATCAAAGTAGAGGTAAATTGTTATATTCTTGCCGTGTCCTTTCTGATAATTTTTAATTTATGTTATTTTCTTATGCACAGGCCAAGAAGTATGCAGCCGGTATAAATTGGTTGAGACATCTACTGTGGAATATACAGTTTACTCACGATAGGTATACTAGCAAGATATCTATACCTTCATTATTCCCATAGTAAACTTATGTTAATATCCAATTATTAGATTGATGGTTGCAGTCAACAAAACATTGAGTGATATTCCTCAAGCAAAACGTAATGGAAAGTTAGTCACTGATTGGACACTCCGTGCCATTCACACGGACATAAACAAATCTACAGAAGCAACATGCAGCTACTTGTATCAAGATACCTTTTTACCTCGTGTGTTAAAGAATCTAAGGAGCAACCCAAACGGAGTCATTAAAGACATGAATGATTTCAGATCTATCCGTAGTGTATTCTCTCCACATTATAATTTTATATGCCGTTGCTTACTTTGATTGAATTTAGTTTGTCGAGGAGAGAATTTACGAGTGCACGTCATGGGGGATATTCTAAATCTTGAAAAACCAAAAAGTGTTTTCAAATCATGGAACCGCTGGCAGGTAATTGTGAAATTCTTTGTGACAACTATATGATGAAGTTGACATTTTTTTTATTATGTATCACAGAGTAACTTCAAATCTTTACCTCCAGTAATCCGATCCAAAAATGCGTTTGGTATTTTCGGTTTACGACCTGGTCATTGTGTAAATATAAGGAAATGTTCTTATACTAAATGCTTTGCTAATGATGTCGTTTTTACGCTCTTTATTTAGACTACAGTTGTGGTTCTTCCATCCACCGAAAGTTCATTTTCTTGTCATTCTGGAAGAGGTCCTTCAGATTTTGACTCACCGGAGATACCGCCTCTGCTAGTACTTATGGAAATGCTGCATGCTATGGAAGGTATATACACAAGACTTGTGAGAGGACTTGGTTTAGCATACAAATGCTGGATCTCCAATATGACTGAATCTGGATTAATTACACTTCGTATCCTACAATCCACTAATATCCTGAGTGCTTTTGAACATGTCAAGAACGCAACACACCAATTGGCCAACGGGGAACTACATTTTGATTCCTACGCTTTGGAAGGTGCCAAGAGCAGTGTTATTTTCGACATTGCTGATTGTGAGAATACAAGAGAAGTAGCAGCGGCACAATCATTCATAAACAAGGTACTCCGTCAAAGCAAAAGGCAGAAACTTGATTTTTTCAAAGCAGTGCAGGTAAACATTTTATACTCTTTTACTCTCACAATCAAATATATAATGTAAATCATTTAATCCTAGGATGTTACAATGGATGATATATTACGAATTTTGCGAAAGTATATCGTACCAATATTCGACACAAATACCTCCAATCATGTCATTGTGAGTTCGCACACCAAAAGCCAAGAAATTGCACACTCTTTTTTTCTTATGGATCATCCTGCTCAAGTTATCAAAGTGGAGGACGTGTATGCAGAAAATATCTTTCAGGTAGAATACAGCATTCCATCTGCATTGTAGACTCTTTTTTTTTTACCACTATCCCCTAAAGCATAAAAGTATTCGTTTGATTTTCCCATTATTGTATGTTTTCTTTTGCATTAAATTAATATCCACATTTATCAAAATGATAATGTAGAAATTTCTATAAAGTCTAGCAATACATTTTGATGATAGAAATGGTAGAGTTACTATTATAGTATACAAATGAATTTCTAGATGATTCTAATGTGCTTAGCTACCAGCGTAATGATAAAATTTACAAATTACAGGTTTTCTTTTATTGGTAATCTAAAATGTTTGATAATTACACCACCAGGTCATGAGGTTTTACATATAATTATTTTTGTGATTGCAGTGTATAATCAATAATGAAAGATTGTGTGATAAGATCATCAATACGTTGATAATGACGATCGGTGTATGGTAATAATCCGTCGATAATCTAAGTGAAAAGAGAAATGAATTAATATATATCAAATTTGCTTATAGAATATCTTGATAGAAGCTAACCTCTTTAGAAGTAGGAATTTCCACTAATTCTTCTGATGTATGGGATGAAAGGATAGAGTGAAGGACAGTTTGTGCAATATCTGAGTGTTTGGCATTAGTATTCCAGTCTCTAATATAACCTAACAACTTTTCCAAGTTGTCTTTGCTCATCTCAGCGAGGATCTTGTCCACATTATGTGATCCAGTAATACTATCATCATTTTCAGGTCTAGACTCATACACCTCTCTAAATAATCCCAATAAACGGAAAGGTTGTTCTAAAGATAATGCTAGTAAAATGGCATTCAAGTAATCCTTTTTACGCATAAAGTTTTGTAATTCTTGCTCCCTATGTTAATGTGATTAATAGATGAATACTTTAGTTTAATTTTGTTTATACTTACTTGATAATAAGTTCTTCTTTTTCTTTCAAATCATCTTCTTGCTCTTGTAATGTAACATCTTCCCAAAAGTTAATAACAGAGTCTGCACCACCAGAAACCACAAACTTTTCATCTTTACGAACAGCTAGTGCCCATACTTTTTGTGTGTGATTATCAAGCGTGGAAGCACATTCATTTGTCTTGATTGTCCACACTTTAACTAAACCATCCGAACCAGCTGACACTAATTGCATACCAGCTGTTAAAAAGTCAACACGCAACACAGAGTTTGTGTGGCCTTCAAAAGTCTTGAGACATGTGAAATCTTTTAAACTCCAAATCTTGACAGTTTTATCACCAGAACTAGTAGCCAACACTTGATCTACAGGAGAGAACTGTGCACACCAGACACCACGTTTGTGGCCCTTCATAGTTCCTACTAATTCACCTGTATCCACATTCCAAAGTTTGGCAGTTTTGTCTTGAGAACCGGTTGCAAAGAATTTGTCGTTAGGAGCAACACAAATGGTATTGATATCTTTTTCATGTGCTTGGTGAGTATACAAAGATTTGGGTCTGTATTCTTCATCAGGGTCCTCCAAATCCAAATCTCTTAAATTCCAGTATTTGATAGTTCTATCTTGACTACCGGTAACCATAAATGTGTTTGATTTTCTTGATAATGCAACAGCACCCACTGATTCTGCATGACCAACACAGACACCAGCACTTTTAAATCTCTCTTTGTGATCTTCATTTTCCAAGTCAATTTTCCAAATGCGAGCAGTTTTATCTTTTGATGCAGTAACAAGAAGTGATCCATCTTTTGATCTATCCAATGAAATAATCATATCGTCATGGCCGTACAATAAGTCACAGTCTTGAGTTTCGACATTATATACTCTTAATTGAGCACTGTTTGTAGCAGCGGCCAAGTGGGTTTCTTTTTCACCCAAATATACAACATCAACTACTTCATCATTATAACCAACAATCTGCTTGATTCGTTCCAATTTGTGTTCCAAAGAATACATCAAGATATTTTGATCATTGGTGATAGCTGCTAAAGTCTGAGTCTTTTCAATATAAACGACATCTGAAATAGTATGCTGACTGTTCTTCTCGGGTTCTTGTGCTTTAATCAATTTACCAGTCTTGAGATCCCAAAGTTTGACAAGTCCAGAATCACCAGCAGTGTAGAAAATATCAGCGTCTTGCCATTGCTTGCCAAATTTACCAGCCAATTTGACATTCTTTTCCACAAATCCAACCGTTTCGATAGTTTCAAAAATGGGGTAAGTAGCTCTCAATTCCTTGGCTTGCCAGTCCCAGACATTGACTACCTTATCACGAGAACCGGAAATCAAGTATTTGCCATCTGCAGAGAAGTCAAGACCACGAATGACACTAACATGGCTTTGTAAAACGGCAATACAACTTCTACTTTGCAAATCCCAAATACGAACTTGACAATCATCAGCTCCAGAAGCAAGATACCATTTTCCGTTATAGTTGTGGAATTTGACAGCTGAAATTACACCACCATGACCTTTGAGGTTGTGAGTACAGTATCCCTTATCGATATCCCAAACTTTAATGGTGGCGTCGGCAGAACCTGTTGCAACAAGTGTTGAGGTTTTGTCAATGTCCATAACGATAATAGGTGCATCGTGAGCTTTAAAGGTTCGAACACTTTCTCCTTTCTCTAAATCCCAAATACGCAGAAACAAACTACGACTAGCACTAACTAAATGCTTTCCGTCAGGCTTGACAGCCATGGTTGTAACAATTTCCGTATCCTATTCAAATAAAGCTGCTGTCAGACAGGAGAGAATTGGTCGTTATAAAAGTAAAATACATACACCCTCTAATTCAAAGACTTGCTTGCCAGTGCTCAATTCAGTGACAACAATGTCTTCATTAAGTGTGGAAATCAACAACTTGGCGTCGTCAGTAATGACTACTTTGCCACCAGTATAGATGGACTCGATCGTCTTGATCGACTTGAAACTAAGCACCAAAAGTATGAGTATTAAGTAGCTATGAATGAATAAAAGAATATTACCTTGTTTTCAACAACAATTTAGACGATTCCTCAGCCATTTTTTTTTATATATTAAAAGGAAGAGGTAAAAAGTTAAAGAAGTAACTCCTAGTTTGGATTTGACATACATTCATTCAGTGCACTTTTAAAAAAAATGGCAAGAAATCAATTCGAGGAAATAAAGTCACACCGTGGCTTTTACCGAAATGCATTAAAATCAAAGTGCAGGCAAAAAATATAGCTTTTATTGGTATTGCTGGTGGTATGAAAGGTTTATAATTCTTTGTACAGCGTGATGTTTCCTTGCTTAGAATTAACAATGGACAAATGTTCAAAGTGTAATTTTTTCTTTCAATACATCAAAAGCATTGAAAATAGAGCTGATATGGAACATATGGTGGTAGTCTAAAGGCAAGTAGAAGCAGTGTATCTTGTATATTGTAAGTCATGATTGTGTTGCATAACATAAATAGAGCAAGTAACAACGCTGGAGACTAGAACGCATACCGATATCTTCTCAGAGCCTCCTCCTCTATGTATCGAATCCAGAGTGTTTTTCATACAGCGTGCCATCTTCAATAAATTATCCATACCTTGATTTTTAAATCTTCCAGATTGGGCCTCCGGAGCGAAGATAGAGTGATTCGATATTTTCGTAATAATGCTATTATTCCCTCTTCTCATGTTTGCTTTTAATGATGGATTAATTTCTGAGAATCTACGTTTTGACTTTTTAACCCCATGTTAGGAAACATTTCTCAGAGAAGGAGCAATACTATTTTTGATCAAACTATTTAAGTCCACCATTCACGGAGAGTACTCCTCAATTCAAGTGCCCTTTCTATAGACTGCTGTTAGTCGATACACCGATGATAGCAATGTTCGCGTTCACACTTCACAACAATATATAACATTTAAGCTCACGAAAAGTCAATGATGAGGATACGTGGACTGTGGACATGCAGCCCTGGCGTTCGTTTATGTATGAAGAATAAACTGCATATCTATTTAATCAATGAGATAATTTATCAGTTGTTGTATACGGGATGGACGTACCTTTTCTATCCAATATACATGTTTAATATTTATAATTCTCTGTCATCAACTTTTATAGTCAATGTCCAGTCTCTCTGTTTTATTCTTGAAAGTATGCAAGTAAAAGGAAAAGAAAGAGGTAATTCTTGCGTTGTGTGCAAGTAATTTTTTCCCGAGATCCTAGTCCTTTAAAAGAGCGTGTTACTGCATAATGGGGCCAAGGTGATACAACGAATAGCTTAAACATCCCTATGTAATAATCACGGAAACGGAAACTTGGAATAATTATAACGCATGATTAGGACCACAAGCACAATCTTTTTTTTAGAGCTATATGTACTTTAAAAGCAAGCGGGAGTTGGCAGCTTACGTATTTTTTAAAGTAAAATTATATTTCATATGCATCATTGTGATATATCACTTTCTACATAAACATAAATGATTTGAAGTTCTTATTTTTTTTTTTTAGCTCTGTTACACTTGTTCAATTTGATAACGTAAATTTTAAAGGAGGCCAGCTATTTTGAGTACTCTATTCTATCCATTCGGGAGGCTAACGAAAAAGTGGGAAACGAAGTACTATAAAAACTCTGATTTTCACCAAATATGTCGGAGTCTCGCTGGTATGGATAGAGTAGTTTTTGGATGGTCTGCAGTAAATGCTGGTGGTTTATTATTGCCGTTTTTTCACCTTAAAAGATTGATAAATTCAGCAACGATTAAGAGAAAGTCTACAATTGGAACGCCTTTGTAACATGACATTCGTGTTCCAACGTCAAAGAAACGAGAAAAATTGAACAGGAAGAGAGGTATATTTTATCACAAGAAACTATGCACGTTCGAGAGTATCTCTCAGTAACTAACTTGACTTTAACTTTCTTCAACTAACCAATTTCTTAGGACTCCAATGCAAGTCCTTTTACTCCGACTTTGCCGGCATTACATTTGATGCGACAATGCAACTCTTCAAGTCCTTTGCATAATTCTGTCAAAAATATGGATCTGCCATTTCTGGATTAGTGCATGAAAAGCAAAAAAAGCCCGGAGTTTAGCGGATTTTTTAAGCTGAAGTATCGTGGCTATGTATTTCTTTGGATTGTCAAAGAAGAATCCAAATTTGTTGCTTGCGTGGTGGCGAGCACAGTACGCCCTTGAAAAGACTTGGAACTTATCAAAGAGTAAGTACGTTGGAGTTCCTTCACATTGTTAAGAAGCTAAAGAGTTTTATCATACATAGTAAAATTATCTTTCAACCTGAAAAATAGAACACGGTTCAGAAAGCATTGCTCGCATTGGTTTATCTTTTTGTCGAGAGTTTCTTGTTACGATACTAATGTACTCTGCTACTCTCTAATAGACGCAAACACGCATTCAATTACATACCGAAAGTTTGAGAGCTTTAGGAAACTCTGCTTCGGCCGCTGGTCGTACTTTGGCGTTAACTTCTGGGCCCGCCTAGTCTCTTGAAGAAAACAACACCACTAGCAATTCGCTCACCAATTCCCCTGAAATACCGCTAGTTCCTCTGAAAGTGTTTTTGGCAATTTAAATTACCATAGACTGACTTACAAAAAGGTAAACATGCACGCATATCCATGAGATTGTTGCAGTATCCTCATTATCACTATTATTTACGTTTCGCGGATAGTCGACGATGAAGATTTAACAGAGGAGGAATTACGTTTCCTACGAAACTTCACTTACGACGACAACACAATGAAGGGAGCATTAAATAAATATGTCGCAAACCAGCTTTTATCAACCAATTTAACATCAACCGAAGAAGAACACTTAAAGTACGTATTAAGCAATCTACCTATTCTCACGGTTTCTTACTTTCCAATTTATATAGATCACACCTTCCGAAATAGTCAACTTTGTCCATCCTGATGTGTTAAAAGATGCTACATATATCTTCCTTGCCAAGTAATCTGAAGAATAAACTTAGTTATACCTCGAATACATACATATGTGCATATTTCTGAATTAGATCCCCAAACTATTAAAGCCATTGATAAAAGTCTTGAACAACGGTCGAATGTAGGTGCTATCCTAGAAAGTATCCAAAAAGCAGAGCTTATCCGCGAACATAAAAGAAAAGTACAGCAATATGTTAATCTGGCCATTACCGAGCAAATAGTGAACAGCATAAGCTTTTGGTTTGAAAAGAACACAGAAAGCGAAGCAACTTTCTATCGAAGGCTTGCATCAATTTTAGATATGTACATTGTTGGCAGTCACCGATGTGAAGTCCTGACGAGCGATTAGTATATAAAATAAAAGAGAAAGTGAAAGTACTTTGAAACTGTGTATGATATGAGTGTTTATTTTAAAGTAAAATAAATAGATAATGCTATTCTAAGAAGGTGCCTTAAAGGTAATCCTTTCATATGCTCATATAAAGACAACGTATGTTTTGTTATCAATAGGATTTATTCTAGAAAATCCGAATACATATGCCATTGGGTGAAATGACTCACATAAACAAATTTATAAATCCCACTAGTCGAGCATAAAATATATTATCAATATTTGTCAAAAGGTATAAATAACCCGTAGAACCTAAATGGTAAGAATAAAGTAAATACCTCATTATGATTTTGGATTTCCTAGACCAGATTCTTACCAATAAAATCGATAGCAGCAGTTGTTTGAATGGCGGGGCATCGGGGATCTAAGGAAACAAGATACGCCAAAATTGCTCCATTTGTCCTGAGATTTTTATTCTGTTGCTCTTTTACTAACGCGGCGGTTGTTGTTTGTTGGTTTAACCTTGAGGCTACCAAGTTCTAGAAGTCACTGTCCCCTTTGTCGTGCTTGATTAATATATCAATTTTGCGACCAACAATTTGGTTCCTGTTTGTATCGTATAAAGCCTCGTTGAAACGTTTGATTGATTTAGTGCAAGAGCTGGTAGTTTCGCCCCTAAAGTCAATTGAAAATTAAAAATATAAAATCATTTACTACGTGCAAAAAAAAAAAAAAAAAAAGCCTCACTTACTCGATCAAAACGATATTAGAAGCTTTACAAAATACACCGCTAAGGATGGTCATAAAACGGCACAACACAGTCGCTTCAGAATCACTGTTTTCATGGGAATGCATGAATTTAAGGCTGGATATGAACGCCGACGAATATATCAGCAAGAAAGATATTCGGATGGAAAATAATTAGAGCGCGAGTTTTGAGGCTATTCAAAAAATGGAGATTACATACATATGAGTGGTGGCTTCTAAGGCGCGATAAGTCTGATTGTCACATTGTTTTGCTCGTAGAAATGGACGTTGTAAATCGTGCATAAGAATAATCGTATCTTCAATGGAGGCACCTTGTTCGCTACAAAAAGAAGAATGAGAGGTCACGCACGTCTTCTATTTCAACTTTCTTTTCCTTACAATTTATCAACTATTTGTTTGACTACATTTTTCATTTCACTAGTGTTTGCACTTTGCGAAATTTGGTCACTAAAGCATCTAGGCATTTTGTGAAGCGAATTTTTGAAAGAAGCAGGGGGAAATTATCGAAATCACTACGACGGGTGGTACTCACAATACCAGAAAGTGAAATTCTAAGAAGTATATAAAAACATCTATTAATCAAGGTGCTTGAATATTAAACAAGCGTTAGTCGTGAACTGTCATGAATCTGTACCTGAAATCCTGCATGAATAATTATCACTATTCTTTTACCCGTTCTATTACCTAGTCTCTTTCCTGTCAAACCTGAAGTTACCAATGAACTAATCTCTCTTTTTAATCTGTCTGTCTTGAATTCCTGTTAAGGTTACATGCAACGTACCTTCCCGCTGCCTTCGTTGATCCCTTGCTCTGTTGCCTTATTTGACGATAATTTCCATTACGTATCCAAATCTATCTCTTGTTCTGGTAATCTTGATTCGTTTTCACTACCCGATTCCTTCCTTGTACCTTGTTCTGTCATATGTATTCACACCATCACAGTGTAGTACAATTCCTGTTGTACCTTGTTCATAGTTTATTTGTCATTCAATAAAGGGGCTGCAGATCAATCATGGAATTATCTGTTACATACTTGCTGTAGTAATTGAAAATTGTTTCTTACAACTGTTTTCCTAAGTCTCTTTCCTGTCAAACCTGAAGTTACCAATGAACTAATCTCTCTTTTTAATCTGTCTGTCTTGAATTCCTGTTAAGGTTACATGCAACGTACCTTCCCGCTGCCTTCGTTGATCCCTTGCTCTGTTGCCTTATTTGACGATAATTTCCATTACGTATCCAAATCTATCTCTTGTTCTGGTAATCTTGATTCGTTTTCACTACCCGATTCCTTCCTTGTACCTTGTTCTGTCATATGTATTCACACCATCACAGTGTAGTACAATTCCTGTTGTACCTTGTTCATAGTTTATTTGTCATTCAATAAAGGGGCTGCAGATCAATCATGGAATTATCTGTTACATACTTGCTGTAGTAATTGAAAATTGTTTCTTACAACTGTTTTCCTAACAGCTGATGGAAATTAGGCTTTGAGACTAATCTGCGGGAAACAACCAACATATTTTTTTGTATCCAATATGTAAGATTGCATTTTTGACAGCACTCAGTTGTTCATCATCGTGAGCAGAAGGTATGGTATCTTTGACTGTTTCATTTTCAGTATCATCAATTGTTGCATTTTCCGTTAAATATACAGTTTCATTCATTGTCTTTTGCGATTTTTCTACTGTATCTTCTGTGCTGCATTCCGATTCATGCGTATCTCCTCTTCTGATCTTGTTCTTTTTCCCAAGTAATTTGAAGTTGAACCACTCAATCTTGTTGCAATAGCAGCCGCAGTTCCAGCATAACTAGTTAACACATCAATGCTATTATCTGTATAGGAAGCCTCCAATGGTTCAAGGTTTTTTACTTTTAGATGCACCTCGTCCCAAGTTTTGCTAACCATAGAGATTTTACTATCTTTATCACGAAATAATGTTAAAGGAATGAAATAAAAGACTTGAACTCTTACAATCAGCAGAGGCATACTTACGGTAATGGTGCATGGGGCTTTAGCCGTCGAAATTGTGTCATGAAACACAAAGCCCAGGCACACATGCTTGAACAAATTCGTCTGCTTCTTTCTTTAGATTTTTCCAGCATTTGCCTTTACGTTCAAGTGACTGTAGCATGGCTTCACTAGCAAAATGACCTTTTAGGTGTTCGCACTTTAATAGCTCATTGCGTTCACTTTCAGGAGGAGTGAAATATTCGACACTTGATGAATCAGGTCCTTGAAGATTACATTGGAATCCACCTGCCTTTTGCACGTTTGCGAGTTAAGTTATAGAGATCAATGTATCATTAAGTTAACGAAACCAAACGATACGCCGTTAAACTGTATGTATCACTGATTAAATTCCGTCATTAGTTGTACTATCCGCAACCGGAGCCTCCTTTCGGTAAATGCTTTCTGCTTTAAATATTTCAACATTTGTGGTTTCTTTCTTGCATCAATATATTCTCGCTTTACCAAACTGTGATCGAAAGTCATCTTGTTGTCAGTATTCCAAAGAAATCGGGTGCCGCGAATCATGTAATAATTTGTCTACCTGTGTCAGAACCCCCTTTGCCTCAATAGCCTCTAAATTATTTGCGTTTAAGAATAAACAATTTTCAAAATATACGAGGCATACGAGATATATGAATGGAAAGCAAAGAAAAAAAAAACTGTGTATGTTGAAAGAGAGAAAGTACTGCAATTATGTACGAAAGAAAGAGTCGTTTATCAAAATGCATACGTAATATAGAATACACTTTTTTTATTGGTTTGGAGATCAATTTATCATGTAAAAACGAACAGGTTTTAGGAGTGGATTAAAGAATCCAACTTTACGTAATTTTGCAATTTCAGGAATTCTTCTTTGCAAGAATTTCCGATATAATAAACGTAGCAAGAAAACATCCGCTATTGATTCCACTTTAAGCCAAGCAATTTCGAAAACTTGAATCTAGACTTGCATTAAAGAGTGACTTTATTTAAGGTTTAACGGATCTATCTGCTCTTTATCTAATACACTTGAAATACTTCATTGCTCACAGCATCAAGTTCTTATCCAGTAATACTTTTCAATCTATCATTTTTCAGATTTTCATATCCCTTGAGCTTTTCAACACGAGATTGCCTTTCGCAATAAATCCCTCAAGTTCTATTTGTATGTATCCGCACTAACCGCTCGCAAATGCCCTCTCAGATCTCAGCCCTCTCCCATTCCAGCGATTGTTCGCTTCGTTTTGATATCACTCATCTGTATTGACAGCTAGCGATACTTTATCACTTTCTCTTTTCTTTATTTCTACTGAAACAGTCTGCTGTTCCTTCCATGTATATTGCTAAACACGGATATTTCACATAGTTGGAACCCGATTCAAAAAATAACATCTGTCCAGCCTTTGTCGATCTCCATATTCATAGTGTCATACCATAATCAACTCAACAATGAAATATCAGCATCCTCACTGCAAAAAATAGCTGAAAAGTTGTCTATCGTTTCCTTGATGTATTCTTGAATCTAAAAAATCACAAAATACTCTATTAGTTAGTCACTGCCCAAGTGTGTCGTTACGTTCAATTGCCTCCAAATTGAAAGATCTTCTGTCGTATACATTGTTCCAATACGTGGAACTCACCGAATCCAGGAATTCCAACTCCATCGTAACAATTGAAATACAACGAACGTTGTGAAATCGTTGCTTGTATTGTGGGTGAAGTATAACGATTACCTCTCACGATTTTTCAGTTCCTTAACTGTTGTGTTTCGCTGCAGATATTCACTGTGGGTTAATTATAGGAAAAGAGTCTACCAAATCCAACAAAGAAAACACAGTCAGTTGTTGCGGTGATAACAAACAGCTTTACTTTATTTACATTGATGCATCGTCTTGAATGCAAAGTGAAGCGCCATTTAGTCGAGAAGAAAAATATGAGAAAAGAACGAGGTAAGACAAAACTCAGGCACAAGTGCTTCCGTTAATTTTTTTGTTTTCTTTAATTTCTGCAACCAACTTTACTTGGTTCTTGACTCACTCGAGGAACATAATTACTAGAGCTACAGAATGAAAAAGAAGAATGAAAAAGAAGAATAAGATATGTAGAAGCAATTCTTGAGAGATTCAACGCCATGCAGCGTAAAGTAATCAAGTTAATTATAAATCGATACCAACGAACAAGACTCGCTATTGCATCCACTTGTCTTTGGAGTACAACACTTTAACGAACGCAACACATTCAAACCCTTTCAAGGATAATTAAGCACTTGGCCAATGTTTTAGACGGAATGTAAGTACTCTTTTGACTAATGGGGTGAGTCCTTTTATTCAAAGGGAGACAAATCACTAACTTTATATTCAAGCAGTTATGACTAGAAGTACAAGGGAAACAAATTGACGTTGTTTGGATATTCTATGTAATTAAATGAATTAGAGAGGTATATTCATTATGTGAAAAAGGCATTCTTTCATGATATGAAGAAAGAAGTTACATGGAGATTTTTACTCCTACTGTGATCATTGGAAGGACAATGCTTTCTATATATATATTGACAATGATTTCAACAACTTTGAATAAAGCGTGGATCATATAAAAAAGGAATCGGGTTTGGCAGCAGCTCTTTCATACGACAATAATAATTTATTTTAATACGTGTGTCATTGAGATAGATCACTTTCAGAACAAAAGTACGATCGCAAGCTCTGTTGCATTTTTCTACAATTCTTTCAAACATACGTACACACTAGTCCTTTTATTCAAAGGGAGACAAATCACTAACTTTATATTCAAGCAGTTATGACTAGAAGTACAAGGGAAACAAATTGACGTTGTTTGGATATTCTATGTAATTAAATGAATTAGAGAGGTATATTCATTATGTGAAAAAGGCATTCTTTCATGATATGAAGAAAGAAGTTACATGGAGATTTTTACTCCTACTGTGATCATTGGAAGGACAATGCTTTCTATATATATATTGACAATGATTTCAACAACTTTGAATAAAGCGTGGATCATATAAAAAAGGAATCGGGTTTGGCAGCAGCTCTTTCATACGACAATAATAATTTATTTTAATACGTGTGTCATTGAGATAGATCACTTTCAGAACAAAAGTACGATCGCAAGCTCTGTTGCATTTTTCTACAATTCTTTCAAACATGGTAATAGCACTTTTAAGTTTTTTGCAAAGCTAATTCGATCGAATTCTTTAGCTCATCGTTCAGGAACACTGAGAAAAAGGTGGAAGGAGAATGGGTAATACCAAAAAGACTCGAATTTTTACAAAATCTGATTGTAGTAGTAGCAGGCACTGGAGACTCGTTGGTACAAAATATACAACAAGTGACCTACAACAGTTTATAATGTTTACTATCGGCTCGTCCACATTTTTAAGAAATTGTTACTGAGTGACGAGAGAAATGTTTGCATGGTTTCATGAATAAAGGACACAAATTGAAACACTTTATGATAGATAATGACGTTCAAGTCCCAATGCAAACGAAAGCAAAAAGAACAGAAGAAAAGAGCGGTATAGTAGTTTCTCAACTAGAGACAAGTACGACCAAGGTATTCTGACACTCAAATTACTAAAAGAGGATTGAATAGACTATTATAATTAATAGTCTGTTGTAAAAGCACGCACTTGGGTTTAACATAAAGAAGAAAAAAAGGAGCAAGGTTACAGCCTAGCAAAGTCTTTAACTTACAATTGAAATAAGGATGGACGTGGAGCAAGTACGCATGTAGAATTTTTATACAGAAATAGTGTGACAAGAAGAGCAGAGACAGTGGGAGGGCAATAATAGTTACTACTATTATGTCGTTTGGTTCAGAGAGGAGGGGTTTATGTACAACAAACTCGCATTATCCAAGTGATTGATTTAATGAGCTCAGCACGATGCAGGTACGTATGGGATCGAAGTAGAATACGATATTGTATAGCAACTTTTATATACTGGCTATATAATTTCTTTTCTGTCGACTGCATACATTTGGAAAGGATACTACATAAAAGGATCATGTCATAGTTGAAAGCACTCGATAAAATAAAAGAGACGTTATGTATTATTGTATTTTTTATTTCTTTGATCCAAAGCGACCAAAGTAGTTGAATATCTTTTTCATTTTCTTCTCCATTGTAGACAGTGGAGGATATCCAGTAAAATCGTACACATTTGTGGATCTTTCGAACCTGGGCATACTTTCCTCGAAAATAGGGGTTGGGCTTTTTCTTGGCGAAGTAGGTGAAGATATATTACCCTCTTCTACAGGTGGAGAATAGGGCTCAATTTTATCAGGGAGGTCGCTCTTTTTATACTCCTGTGGTTCTGGAGTAGGCTGTGCAGAGCTTTGACTGGGAGCGGGACTTTGGTCTTCTCACTGCGAACAGGACTTTCTTCTCTCCTCACGTCGATGAAGCGCAACGTCAACTTCATCCTCTCGTCCACCAGCTGTCGAGATAAATTCCTAATCTCGGAGCGGGTGTCTGGGAAGATGACGTTGAAATACTTCCACACAGTCGCTTCATTTATTTTAACAAATTCTATCTTTGGAGAGCCTTGCTCATTTAGTTTAGCGATGGCTAGCATACGGCTAGGGTCCATAAGATTACGAATAGTGGCAGCATCTGAATGAACATAATTGTCGCTTGTACGTAAACAACTCCAAACATCTCTTGCGTAATAGTCGAGCACACGCAAAGCCAAAATAGAGTCCAACTCACTTGTGAACATATCAATGAATTTCTCCAATATGTTTTCGAGTGCACTAAATTCCAAACAATTTAATCCAAACACAACGCCAGCAGGGATATCTTGAGGGTCGAGAAGTTGAGGAGAGCCGGGAAAAGAGGGTGTCTCAACAGGAACTGCACCGAAATTGAAGAGACCAGCGAGAATGCCAGCGCAGACGGAGGTAGGAATTGGCTCTTGATTCATGTCTTCAGCTGAAGCATCGACGAAATCATGTGCTTCTCCAAGGCTGCTGTTCATACGGATGATCTCAGTGCGGGTGTTTGGGGAAGAAGACGTTAAAATATTCTCCAACAGTTGCGTCGTTGACCTTGCTGAATTCAACTTTCGGAGCCCCTTGGTCGTTGCAAGCAAAACCGATCCAGGCCATTGTGCGGGAGTAGTTGCAGAAATATCTTGAGGTAAGGAAGATCTGTGCAAAACTGTTCGATTTCACTGATATCCTTGAGAAATATGCAATTTGTTGCGGTTTGAGCGTACGCTGTTCCAATGCCAACTTGGCACCATCTCACGCCCTAAGATACCCAATTCAATATATCATTTTTCTTAATTATGAGGCCATTCATACGAGCGGTCTGTCAACACCTAGAAACAATTCAAGACAGTAATTCTATTCTAAGGAATTATAACTTTGCAAAAGAATAGCGAAGAAAGTATAGTCAGTGATGAGTGCGGAACTACATCTACAGGTAGTAATTTGGTGCAAAAAATATTAATTAATCATTAGTTTATGCACTACAGTGGTTGACTGTACTCACTCTGTCTATTGCGTGTGTTGATATCTACAGAAATCAAGTTGACTGTGCTTGTATAATGATATATCAACATAAAAAATGTAGTAAAGGCATGCGAAGAAAGAGATAATGAAAGAATATAAAAAAAATATGGAAAAGGGGAAAATTTTGTTCAAGAAAATTAACCTGTTTGTTATTGGTTGGACGATCTTTACTTTCGGAAAAGTGAGCCAACCACGAATTAGCCGCTATAAAAGAGATTTAGCTGAAAATGGACCTATTCTCTCCTTAAATTTCCATAGCTCTTTGTAAAGATTTCAACAGACAACATGTAAAACGACAACACTGCAATTAAAATGAGGAAACGATTCACAGCTGCCAGCTCAAGTAACCTGCAAATATCAGTACTTGGTTTAAGGACAAGTGACAAATAAACGAGATTCTTCCTTTGTAGGAGCAACCTAGAAGTTAGGTGAGTTTTGTTCCAAGTCTTTGATTGTACTCTGTCAATTAGCAAAGGAGTAATTGTTAACTTGTATTTATTGTAGACACCATTTAATTTTAGAATCGAGACGTGACACATTATTGTCAATCAAAGCCGTAGATCAAGTCTTGAGAGACTTTCAACGCGACCCACGCTTATATGTAGGTAAGTCGAGGCTGAAAGATGCTTAATTTTAACCTGACAATGTATACTCACAGTTGAAATAAAATAGCCTGATAAGCGTGTCATGGAACAAAGTACGATATGAAAAGGGAATTTGATAAAATTATGTATAATAGTATCCTCGATCAACGAGACTTTTATTATATGACACTGCTGGATTTGGATGATTGGAAAGAGTTTGACTCCAGTGAGTGTGTTAATTCTACAATGTTTCAAAATGTGATGGAATTGGTGCGTATATAAACGATTTGCGGTAAGATTATGCTCGAGTTGATTGTAAAGTGCTTTGAAGCGCACGCGAGGCTGCTGTACATAGGCAGGGGAGGTGGGAAGGACATAGGCATTAGTTGTAAGTGCACCTGTTTGACATCTTTCTCACCTGGAGTTTTATCGATTTCATGGGGGATATTTTTAAAACTTTTGAATAAAACAATAAAGGTATTCCAACTACCTTTGATTTTTATGCATCGTATTGAACTTGAAATTATATTGGATTTCATCATGTAAAGTTTTAACAAATTCTATCAGCTTGGTATTACCGTTCATTTCTAGTACGTGTGTAAGCGTTACCAGGAGAAGATCGAATTAATGCACGTAAGGTGTTTTAAATGAATTCACCACTAATACAAAAATGGGGCCCGCTTTATAGAGGAGATGTATTGAAGTGTTTATTTAGAGTAGTATCGTATTATGCCAAAAGGAGAAATGCTCGAATTACTGCCTCTCATTGGTTGACTCAAAGTTGGTCTGTCAGGGCTGAGACAAAGACAAACCTCACCCTAATCTATCTTTTTTCCATGAACATATATCATTTTTCTTAATTATGAGGCCATTCATACGAGCGGTCTGTCAACACCTAGAAACAATTCAAGACAGTAATTCTATTCAAAGGTATTCCAACTACCTTTGATTTTTATGCATCGTATTGAACTTGAAATTATATTGGATTTCATCATGTAAAGTTTTAACAAATTCTATCAGCTTGGTATTACCGTTCATTTCTAGTACGTGTGTAAGCGTTACCAGGAGAAGATCGAATTAATGCACGTAAGGTGTTTTAAATGAATTCACCACTAATACAAAAATGGGGCCCGCTTTATAGAGGAGATGTATTGAAGTGTTTATTTAGAGTAGTATCGTATTATGCCAAAAGGAGAAATGCTCGAATTACTGCCTCTCATTGGTTGACTCAAAGTTGGTCTGTCAGGGCTGAGACAAAGACAAACCTCACCCTAATCTATCTTTTTTCCATGAACAACAAACAACTTACAAAGAAACCTCCTCCATGTAACAAGAGTTTTACTTCTGTAATTCTTCCATTTCTGTTTACCACTCTTTAAAAAAAAGCTCCATGCCCTTATGATTAACTAAACTGCAACTGCTGGTACGCGTCTTGATGAAGTTTAAGCAAGTAGAAAAATTGAGTGAGTTGTGTTTTCATATTTTTATATGTACCTTGTCCACTGACTTGTATTCATTACAGCAGCAGTAATAATGTATGTTTCAAGGAGCCTTGTTTAAATCGCAAAGAGAGTATGATTTCACAATCGATACTAAGAGCATTTTCTTACACGTTGGACATAATCTATGAAAGTTACTTGACCCAGACGATAACAATTCACTCTGAAACAGCTCATAACTTTAAGTGCGTTGTTCTTGAGACCTACCGCCTGAAGACATGACTGCCCCATTTTAATCATTAAAATTTTGGGTGGTGAACCAAAATGTTCACCATGGTGAACATTAATGTTCACCACCATAATAGTTACTATATAATGTCAAAATAAATAATTTGAGTACACAGGGAGGACAAAAACAAGCATTTTTTGGCTTGGGATTATACCTCTAAACCTAAAACTCATCGAGTAATTAATAGTGAAAGTCAGCCAAAAAATGTTCACCATGGCACCCCCCAATGTTCACCACCACAAAAGTGACTATGAAACATGAAAATAAATAACTTTGCTAATCAGGGACGGTAATTACAAGCACTTTTTAGCTTGGAACCATGTCTCTAAACCCAAAACTCATCGAGCAATTAATCATGAAAGTCAGCTGTAAAATTTTCACCACCACACCCCCCAATGTTCACCATCTTAAAGTCACTATGAAACATCAAAATAAACAATTTTGCTAATCAGGGAGGATAAATACAAGAACTTTTTGGCTTGAAACTATGTCTTTAAACCCAAAACCCGAAGAGTAATTAATGGTGAAAGTCAGACAAAAATGTTCACCATGACCCCCCAATGTTCACCATCTCAAAAGTCACTATGTAACATAAAAATAAATGATTTTACTAATCAGGGAGAATAAATATAAGAACTTTTCGGCTTGGAACTATGTCTTTAAACCCAAAACTCCATGAGTAATTAATCATAAAAGTCAGACAAAAATGTTCACCATGACCCCCCAAATGTTCACCACCCACAAAGTGACTATATAACATGAAGATAAATAATTTTGCCACTAAGGGAGAATAAATATAAGCACTTTTTGACTGGAGACTATATTCTTAAACCCAACACAGCAAAAGTTATTACGCATTTAATGTGCACCCCCAATGTTCACCATGACCCCCAAAAAAGTTGCCACCCAAAAAAAAGTTACTAATACGTGTCAAATACTTAATACAACTCAAAATTAATCAAGAAGCCATACTGAAGAATATGAAAAAGATTCGAAACTAACCAAAAAAGACTATATCATGTCACCATATTAAAAACAATGATCAAAATGCTACAAGAGGGAAAAAATGATTGAGTATGTGGACGTTGTGAAATTAATGAGATGAAAGTAGGGGTTCTTTTATTAAGTATAAAATAAGACTGAAGAACTTCTACTACACTAAAACTATTCTACTATTTATATGTTCCTGCAACCTCGCATTTATTGCTAGGGTGTTCAGCCATCGGATCTATATCCATTATGAACTCGCCGCCTTTTCCCTCGCTACGCGAGGGAGGCGTCCAGCCCTCCGGGGGCCCTCCGGGGGCGCTGCCGCGGGCGTTTTTTCTCGAGAAAGGCCACTACTATTTTGATGTCGACAACGGCTTCTACAAATATCTACAAGAAAAAAGTGTGAGTAATTATATGCTTCAGAAAGATCAGAACGGGAATGATTAACAAAACTTCCCTCTTCTCTTGACATGGTGATTTCCTTTCATATATAGTAATGGACGAAGCAAAACAATTAAAGGCTGGTATTGTGGCAAGGCACTTTTCTACTTTCAATACAATTTCGAACACTCTTCAAATCGTAATGGAAGTTTCTACGCTTTGGTTGAAGTTGGCAAGAAGCATGGTGTAGCTAAGCACGACCCTAATATCCCCACTGTCACGCTTTTCGACCCTACCACAGAAACTCCCAAACTAGTTGTCATTGATCTCGCAAACGTTGAGTCATTGGCCGCGTTGATTCCAGTTGTTACTTTGAACGGGTCAAACATCGTCCAAAAGAAAAAAGAGTATTACTGTATATTACCCAACACCTGCCATACTATCCAATAATATTTGAGATCTTTGTATTGTTCAAAAGAGGAGAATTTTCTCTATCGAATGAGTGGCAACATTAATATTTTTAATCGACATCGCCCACTATGACATTTTCAATCAAAGTCGAAATTACCAAACATTGGGACAGTTTTGTTCGTCACTGTATATTTACTGATTTATTATTAATTTACAAGTTATTATTAATTTCTATTCTCATTTTAAATTTTATTATAATGTTATAATCACATAATCATAAATGTTTCTCCTTGGAATCTCTACCCATTGTACCTTTTTATTACTCTTTTTATTTACACTTTCCATTCAAAGTCGTTCTACTTTTTAAACAGGATCTAGTTCCCCCATCACTTTGCCCCAAACATTTAGGGATCTATTTCTTATAAATAGATTCACTTTTCCTTCACTTCCTTTCTTTTTCTCTACAGTGACGAACAAAACTGTCCCAATGTTTGGTAATTTTGACTTTGATTGAAAATGTCATAGTGGGTGATGTCGTTCAAAGATATTGATGTTGCCACTCATTCGATAGAGAAAATTCTCCTCTTTCGAATGATGTAAAGAGATCAAATATTATTGGTTAATAGGACTCGGAATTTTTATTTAAACTATGTTACTTTATTGGGACAGTTTTGTGAGTGTATTCAGTTTAGTAAAAATATGACTATATATGACTTTAATATTTAGTCCAGCGACCCTTAGCCTTAATACAAGCTTTGATACGTTTGGGCATGCTATCAATAACCTTTCTGCACTCTTCTGGCGATATTTGCTCATCCAAACCTTTGTTACTCGCTCATTC